>CM060896.1:176500544-176805544 GCA_030762935.1 Hymenopus coronatus
AATGGATAAAAAAAAATTGCAATTTGCATTCTTTCCAATACATAAACAATAACATGTACTTTTGAAAAAAAAATAGCATTTAAATCATGTTTTTTAATAGTGTTAGATTATCAAATCAGGGTCTTAGTTTCATTTCGTGTGTTTACGTACATCTCCCAGAGATGATATTGATTTATTTTGTTAAGCTTGCTGCTGTTTGGCGAGTAACGTATATACGTGTTGCCTACTCTTGTTGCTATGCTGCATTTATGAGGTTTTAAAGGGTATCCTTATCTTCGTAAAAAATATTTATGTAATAAATATAAACATAAGAAAAGAGGAAAGGCGCAGAAACCAAAAGTGAAACTCAAAGTTTGATCATTTAAAACAAAGAAATCACCCACATCCTCGCCTCTAGACTAAATTAAGGTGGTCAGGAAAATGTATTTTCTAGAGTTTGAGGTGGAAGTGTTTTACAACAATTATGACGTGTGAAACTAAATTGGGATATCGGGAACACCAAATTTAATTCCTGTCTCTAATAGATGCACAATGGCAGCAGAAAACCCGTCTACTCGGGTGACGAATCCACTCAACAATGAAGAATACTGCGTCGATATTGAAGGATGAGCTGTCGCAAACATTCGTCAAAGAAACAGAGCTGTTGTTATATTCACTCACAGGCTGGCAACTCTCAATTCGAAGATGGGCAATACCGATCATTTTAATGTTTTACAATAGTGGCAATGACTCGAATGATTCATTTTTACTTTCTCTACACGCACTATGTGCATAGTGTAATAAGATGGTATTGCACTCCACCAAAGAATTCGATACCGAGATTTCACCGGAAATATATGTTTTAGGGTCCCCTGTATCTAAAAAAAGTATTTTCAGAAAAAGGTCCGTGTGTGTCCCTGTGAACACGATAACTCAAAAACGAAAAGTCGGTAAAATACCAAACTTGGTATTTAAGTTTAATACCTTCCAGGGATGCGACACAAAGATTTTGAGAAAAATCCCCCACCCCAAACTACCCTTTACATGGAACTATTTTCGAAAATTTTTATTTTCTAAAAAATGGCTATAACGATTTTGATTAAAATATCCTATATTAAAGATATTTACATGGCAAATAAAATGTATATTTTGAATAGCCTCTTAAGAGTATATTCTGGATGAATTTTACGGAATTTTTCATAAGTGCTAAATCGTAAGAGAGAGACAAAAATTTACCACACACAAAATGTAGAGCACATTAAAACACACAATTTATGTTGTATACATTTTTTTCGTGGAGTTGATTGCTTTTGAGATATTCCTTGTTTTTGGTTTAAGCTATACAAACTTATATTTTTCCCATACAGGACTTAGTGAACTCGTGTCCAAACAAACAAAGGAACTTCAGTCACATAGCAGCCAGCTTTTGACTATCACTTTAACCCTTATTTCGCTTCTACTTACAAGGAAGCAGGAAATAAGACTATTTCTGCTAATTTTTTCCCGATTAGCAGGAAGTAAGTAGAAGCATAAGCTTTTTAAAAATAATTTATTGCAGAGATATAGAGAAAGGCATGTGAATGGAACACATGAGATTTTTTCATTCGGATTTAAAAGCTGCTTATTTTCACATTATTTTGAAATAACAGCCAGTATAGGTGTTATCCCTCTAATTATATAAAAAAAAGATTAGTGCACATTATTTTGCAGTATTAAAGTACATAACTGGTAGCAGTTATTCCCTACTAATTAAAGCGATAATAAATTTCATGAAAATCGGAATGTGAAAGCAAACCATTTTTCAATCAGGCTAGCACATTTAACTGATATACAACCTGCGTATTTGTAAAATAAAGATACATAGAGAAATATATTTCTCTTTTTAAAGTTATCTACTTGTTTCAGAAATATGTGCGGTTATGGTTCATTAATTTAAGGTTATGTTTAAGTTATATCTTATTTATTATTTCATATCCGTTTGGAGGTTAAAATAAAAGTGGCAGATTATTCCTTCGCAATTAAAGGAAACCTTGATTCATTAATTAGTTCTTGTTCTGTATTTGTGGTAATTGATCCTAAATTTGGCCTAATTATGTAATGGTTTGAACTGAATGTAAGACCTAGCTAACATTTCTGAGGTCCATGTGTATTTGTTTCTCGATTTTAATACACAAGTAGACGCTGTTAACTAGTTAGGAAATATAAATGAGGAAATTAGGATACACAGTGGCGGCTCGTGGCCAAATTATCTGGCAGGACACAATTTTAAGATTGACTAAAATTAAAGCAAAATTGAATATTATTTATGGACGCTCTTTAACTACTACGGTTTTTAGCGGCCCATTCTATTTTGGGCGCGTAAGACCGCTTAATATTGCTTAGAGGCTTCTTTATCAGGCTTGAGGCGTTTCTTTTTACATGCCGTAAACCTACGACGCGGTATCAACGACTTTACTTCCCTAATGAAGGAAGGGATTTTTACGCCTGAAAAAAAATCAGCCGGGTTTGAACCCGCGACCTTGAGAACCAGAGGCTAGCATGTTACCCCTACATCACGAATGACGACAGACTAAAATTAGTGGATACTAAAAGTAGAAATGAAATGCTAATTTGTGTATTAGCACTAACCTTCTGTTTGTAGATGAAGTCCACCGTTCAATCCTATGCTTGAAAAATTACTTCCATTACTCTTTGATTTAAGTCAAAAACTGAACGCGACATGTTCCGAGAATTTTGAACACGAACCGTCACCTTCACTGTTTACCATATGTCAACATTATCAGAGAGGCGATCCTGCTGCAAATTAACGCAAAGCTCATCTTAACAGCCGTTGCAGTTCAGATTCCAGTCTTCAATACTACCTTACACAACTTTAATACCTTATGTATGTCAATTACAACGTTCACGAAACTTTTCAGAAACGAAGCTCGCTTTTCTCTCGGAAAATTGTGGAAACTACCCTTAAAGTCGATTGCGATCGCGATATTAATGTCTTAAGCATCTTCTTTATAAGCAATTTCTTTACAAACCATCGCCTATCTTTCGTAACAATGTTTAGGATTCTCTCTCTGAAGGCGAGTTTTAACACTGCCGTTTCTTTGAACGCTAGGAACTGATAAATGGGCATATTAGTCTGCAGTTAATTTCACCAAATTCTCCAGTGCATTCGGATTATGTTTCATTAACACGAGAAATACATTCAAGGCACTGTTTCGCCACTTCATCACTCTTGAGGTGGATATTGTAACTTGGCACTCATTTTCACAGCACTAGCCGCTAATCACCTCTCGCAAGTAAGGTCCATTTTACTCTTTGTCCACGTCCATAATTTGATTATTGATTATTTTGCCTTTTCCTGTTTTCAAGTAAAGTTTCAAATGTATCGCGAATCTATTTCCTAGTAAACTTATGGTAATTACACAACACACTGCTTGTACGCCTTGAGCGTTGGCGCGTAACTTATCGTCTGCTTGGCAGGGAGGAGAGAATACCAAGTACATGCCAAGTACCAACATTGCAAATGTTTACACATAAGCTTCTTTTTGTATATTTCGTTCGGGAGGTTTATAGATCAATTTATTTTTCATATAAGAAGACATTCAAACTTAAGAAATGTTGCTTATTATTTACTCTTACACGTGATATTTTTGTCAGGGATGTGACACAAACTTTAACGCTTGCTTATTGTCGGTTCTTATTTTATCATTGCGCATGCGCAGCAAATGACCACAGAGGCTTTCGTGTCCTAAGAGAACCTTCCCCTCCCGGCCCTTTGAACCCCGCACCTTCAAATTAACTACATCTGAAAGCATTGAATTCTTTTTCGCGTGCGCATAGAATGACCACAAAATCGCTTGTGTCCGAAAATGCGGCCGGTTGCAATTTCCAACAGCCATCTTCACTACAACTGTACACGGTGCATAGTAGGTTTATATTTATACAAAATGTGTTATAGATTAGATTAGAAAGCATTCTGTAGGTTCGTTTAGGCCAGAAAGCCACTGAACATAGAACTTGTCAAGGCATATACATGTATACATATGTTTATATACTATGAAAAGAAATGTATAAAGCTCTAGTGCTAAAAGCATAGGTTACAAAAACAACAGAATATTTTTTTGCATGCACTTAAAAACAAAGAGTATCAAAATATAGTGTTAAAGTGTATAAATAAATAAATAAATAAATATAATTTCATTATATGTAAAACTAATGTTATGTCAGATGATAAGTTATCAAATTATCGATATAATAGTTTCTAGTAGTAATTATATAAACTAAAACATGATTATTGTATTAGATTAGATTAGAAAGCATTCTGTAGGTTCGTTTAGGCCAGAAAGCCACTGAACATATAACTTGTCAAGGCATATACATGTATACATATGTTTATATACTATATACTATGAAAAAAAAAAATGTATAAAGCTCTAGTGCTAAAAGCATAGGTTACAAAAACAACAGAATCATTTTTTTTTTGCATGCACATAAAAACAGAGAGTATCAAAATATAATGTTAAAATGTATAAATAAATATAATTTCATTATATGTAAAACCAATGTTATGTCAGATGACAGTTTTCAAATTATCGATATGATAGGTACTAGTAGCAATCATATAAATTAAAACATGATTATTGTATTATGTACTCTTCATAAATATCAACAAATTATAATACATATTTACAAATATTTTATATAATTTCCAATGCAAAGATTTACAATTATGTACTAGAGTGTAAAATATCAAAACATCAGGCTATACAGACCGTGTGTCATTGCTAAATACTAAAAAAAATTAATTTGACACATTCGTGCAAGCCAAAGTATAATTCAGTTTAATTTTAATATAAAACTCACACACACTAATATACACAAAATGCAATACATTGTAATATTTATAAATACAATGATTATTAAAGGTATTGCCAGACAGATTTGTCACTTAAATATTCATCTACAGAGTAAAATGATTTATTGCAAAGGTACTCCTTAAGAGAGGCCTTACAAGCCCTGAAATTCCCAACATTTTCTTTGAGATTACTGGGGAGAGCATTAAATATCTTGATTGTTTCATAATATACACCTTTCTGAAAGCAACGAAGATTGGCATTGGGACGATGAATCAATCCCTTTTGTCTAGTATTAATGTTATGAATTTCCATGTTTGTTATAAAACTATGTCGATTAACTGCATAGAATTTTAAAATGGCTAATATATAAACACAAGGTAAGGTGAGGATGCCCAATTTTTGAAATAGTTCTTTGCATGACTGTCTGCTATAAGCATTACAGCTTATTCGTATAGCTTTCTTCTGTATCCGGAATATGCATTTACTATCTACTGAATTACCCCAGAATATTATTCCATACTCGATGATGGAGTTAAAGTAGGCAAAATACACCAACTTAAGTGTATCGATTGAGTGAAATTTAAGCAGTGCACGGAGAGCATAACATGCTGAGCTAAGTTTAAGTGTGATGTAGCTAATATGTGACTTCCAGTCCAAATGCTTATAGAGTATATTATTTTACCTAATAATTTAATGGAGAAATTGTTGGCTGAAATTGTTGTAGGGAGGGCATGTGCCCCTAAAGGCCGACCGCCAGTGAGTATACAACTTCATTTTCTGTTACGCAACATAGCAGTTTGCACTTTGGAATTAACGTCTTGAATTTCATGTGCAAATACCTCCCACCTCAGGATGGTGGGTATATTCAGCATAAAATGGATCCTCTCCGACAGTGTTACCAATATTAATACGTCATCAGGAGAACTTCAGCTCTTACATTAATGTACTTAATTCAAAATCTTCTCGGGCTTCTAGCCAGGTAAAAACTTGGCTTGACACCAACGTTTCGAAGAAGTGCATCTTCCTCGTCTTCAGGGTGAACTGATGGTTTGAGCTTGCGGAGACTGGTATTTATAAGAGCTGGGATGAAGCTAACATCTGATTGGTTCGCGTGATATTATGGTTTTTTTTTTTTTTTTTTTTTTTAATTGATGATGGGGGAAAAGGCAGCTAACGCCCTAACCCCAGGCAAGCCTGCGAGTGTGAGACTCCCCACCCTGGACTCGAACCAGGGTGGCACTACTCACAAAAAACCCCCACCGGAAGTAGGAGGCCCATGCCTCTCTGGTGCAGTACCGCATTAAGCACCTGCGAATTTCTGGTGATTGTGATTGCTGCCTGCCAGTGGCAGTAACAGCGAGTGATAGTGAATTTAGCCAGTGGACACACATGACTTGCGCCCTGAGTGCCCCTCTGGAGAAGTGGTTGGTGAAGATGAATGGTGATTTACGGTGAGTTTACTCAGTGTTCTGAGTGGATCTGCTGGTGTTTTCGGAGTTGTCGTGCTTGCTGGGACCTGTATAAACCGCTTGCTGATATTGGAGTTTTGTATAGCGGGTTGTTGTATGGAAACTGGTCGGCGGAATGGTGTTGCTGATTTGGGTGGTCCTGCTGTAGCTGCTCTTGGACACTGGCTATCCGGTTGGACAGCTCAGCGGTGGAGGACTGCAGAGTGGAGATGGCGGCGGTGGTGGCAGCTTGCAGGTCTAGTAGCTTCCTGGAGATGACGCTGGTGAAGGCCTCTTCTAACGCAGCTAAGCGAGCGCCGATATTCAGGATCTCCGCATGAAGGTCCTGAATGGCATCCCGCGTCGCTGTGTCAATAGAAGCTGGAGGTGGTGTGGCGTCTGTGTGTTGGGTCTGCGGTGATTGTACTGGCTGCGGAGTGGTGCGCCCGTCCCTCGGGTAAAGGGGACACTGGGCCTGGCCAGTAAAGTGTCCTGTGCCACGGCGAAGATTGTGCTCAGTGCACTCATGAGACATGGGCACGGACTTCGTAGAAAACTATTTATAATGTTTTGTGTTTGAGCACGCACCTGCTAGAAAATAAGTATTGGAAGACTGCAGGTAGAGGATTAGGTATTAAGGCTCTTTAACATTGGTGTCCATGCTGAACTTAATTGTAGGCCAGAATCGTGATTTAGATTATTTGTTTCAGATGAGATGGCTAAAGCTTCTTTTACTCTCCTTTCCCAGTAGTTCGAACACTTTGCCACTATCTTAGTGTTGGTAAAGTTAGCTCTGTGGCTCTGTTCTATACAGTGTTCAGCCAGTCCAGATTTTTCGGGTTGCATAAGCCTTATTGATCTTTGTTGTTCAGAAACGCGTGTGGCAATAGTGCGTCCTGTTTGGCCAATGTACTGCTATAAATAGTTGGATGAATACCTCAGTTGGAAACACCACATAAACACAGTTAGAGCAAAGGCCAATGGCCAACTTAACAGACTCTACCCGCTCATAAATCTTAACAGCAGCCTTAAACTTCAGATGGGACTTACGTTATATAAGACGCTGATCCGTCCCATATTAACTTACGCTGCCCCCGTATGGGAATATGCGGCACAAACGCACATGAAGCGCCTCCAAACGATGCAAAACAGAATACTGCGAATAATTGCCAAACTACCCGAAGAAGCTCCCGCGTTTGAAATGCACGAAGAGCTGAAAATGCTGACAATTGAGCAATTTATCAAGCACCTAAGCTACAACCTGTATGCGAAAAAGAACAAAAACTACAACGATAACATTAGAATGCTAGGAGAATACGATACGGCACACGACAAGCACCTCCGCCCTCTGTCACTATTTGATTGCACTATTGGCATTGGCGAACCAGAAATTAACATAGAAGAGTATCTAAACACCTTAATGCACTAGCCATAATGCAGGTCACGTGAACCCACACACACACATACACACACATACCAAAATTACGCTGCCCACAAGTCCTTGTATTACACAACCAAGGCGGCCCCGGGGGTTGAGGGTCCCCCCGCAAGTGGCACAGGCTCGCTCCTGCACTAAGGCAGACAGCCCGCCATGTGTGCACTTTATACAACCTTGCTACACACTGGTTAACGAGATACAATTGACAGAGCCGACAGGCGGTAATAATTTCACTGTATATACAAATAAGATACTAGCAGTAAGCACACACACACACACACACACACACACACACACATATATATGTATAATCAAGATGAAGCCGACAGGCGGAAATACACTTCAACTATTTAGAGATAAGCACGCATAAAAATAATTAACCATAGAAATTAAGGCACATGGATGAAGCCCTTCGGCGGATCATTCTATACAAGTAAATACTAGAAAATAAGTACACCAAGAATCCAACTGTTAAGATAAGTCATGACTCAAGAATACATGTAAGCAAAAACACTTGTTAAAGCCACTAGGCGAAGTTATACACCTTCTTTTAGGTAACCCATTCCTGACGAGGCCAGAAGGCTGATATGTATATAACATCATTTACAACATAAATACACCTCCAATTACAACCTATGTCACCTCCAACTCCCCCCCAGGGAGCACTCAGGGCGCAAGTCACGTGTGTCCCCTGGCACTTCAGTCTTCACTCGCTGTTTCTGCCACTGGCACGCAGCTTCCATTTTCTCCAGAAATGCGCAGGTGCTTAATGCGGTACTGCACAAGCGAGGCATGGGCCTCCTACTTCCGGTGGGGGTTTTTCGTGGGTAGTGCCGCACTGGTTCAGGTCCAGGGCGGGGAATCTCACACTCCCAGGCTTGCCTGGGGCTAGGGCGTCAGTAGCCTTTTCCCCCACCACTAACAAAAAAAAAAAAAGCCATTGGGACTTTCGGACACTACAGCCTTGGCTTGAAAAATGGCGTATAAAGGTAAACAACCGAAAGTCCCAAGCCATCATCTTCACAAAAAGAAACAAACACAGATATCCTACACACGCACTCCGACCGTTACACCTATTTGGCGAAGACATCTCCTGGTTGCCTCAGGTAAAATACTTGGGCCTCACAATGGACCAAAGTCTAACCTGGAAAGCCCACGTAGCCGACATTCGACACAAAGCTCAGGCTCAGCTACGCAAACTACATCCTCTCATTAACCTCCACAATTCCCTCAGTCCTAAACTTGGTCTCACACTGTATAAAACTCTAATCCGACCCATACTAACCTATGCCTGCCCTGTATGGGGATACGCTGCTCCAACACATATCACATCACTAAATAAATTCCAAAATAAAATCCTACGACTGACCACCAAACTACCAAATTTCGCACCGGCAAGAAAGCTACATGAGGAACTCAAGATGCACACACTCTAAGAGTTCATTAAAATTGGCCTCCGACCTCTACGACCGCATCAAACTACATCACAACCCACTTATACAACAAATAGGCAACTACACAACTGATGACAATAAACATCACAGACCACTCCACCTGTTTGATAGATCCCTAACAAGTAACACCTCAGCCATAGATATAGCTGTACACCTATACAGACTCATGAACCCGACTAATTAAACAAATTCTGCTTCTCTTTCTACCTGCATAGCAACCAACACAACGCATCCCGATGAACGGTCAGGAGACCAACACCAGAATAGCCATCGCTGTCACAAGCAACAAACTCAAAGTTAACAGTGCCCAGATGACGGCAAGCAGGTATTCACACACACACACACACACACACACACACACACACACACACACACACACACACACACACACACGTCAACCAAACCTAAACCCACCCTCACCAAGGCATTCCCGTACTTCAATGCATGAACTGTATTAATGTCAAGTCCATCCGTCTCACGTATCCAAGAGCATGTATATATTTCAAGTATTATTGTGTGACGTCAAGTCAGTCCGTCTGTAATTCACCAACTAACCTAATACCATAACCACCTCAAACACACTAACAACCCAGTACTCCTGGGTGCTGCTCAGACCTAGGTATGAGTAGCACCCAGAAATTTCCCGTACTTGCTTGTGCGCGTGTGCGCCAGGCCACGAAGTCTGTCCGTCACTAACCGGGGTGCTCAGCGGAACCCGAATACTAACAGCATTACACTAACAAGCACCCCTTGCTCTTGAATGTTTCGCATGTTCTAGCCTAACAGCATGTGCATGGGGAGACGATGTAGCCTCCGAGGATGATCTTAATATCACGCGAACCAATCAGATGTTAGCTTCATCCCAGCTCTTATAAATACCAGTCTCCGCAAGCTCAAACCATCAGTTCACCCTGAAGACGAGGAAGATGCACTTTTTCGAAACGTTGGTGTCAAGCCAAGTTTTTACCTGGCTAGAAGCCCGAGAAGATTTTGAATTAACACGTCGCCAGGAAAGCTTCAGTTCTTATATTAATGTACTTGTTTAAAACTAACTGTAAGCTTATAGACCAACTGTATAATTATATTTTATTCTTCATAGTTGGTATGTAGCTTTCTTTAGTGTAACGTTTGGTTGGCAAAAAGTGTTAAATACGGCTTTATACTCTCTGGAATGGGGTTGTCATCATAACTGCATTGTTTCACTATTTAATACATGATTGGGAACTGACGACTGCTAATCAAAAGAATAGAAACATTTAAAACCGAATGAAAACCGAAAACCAATAGTTAGGTCATCATCGGTTATATCAATAGTTTTCATTCGGATGCCTAATATGGCACACTCTCTGTTTGTTATCATGGTACTATCTACTCTGTGAAAACTGTAGCCCGGTCACAGGCGTGTAACTCTTCCAGCTAAATTGGGTAAATATAAATGTATTTGTTTTAAGTGACTGAAGAGAATCGTGGACAATTTTACTGTAAAGATGTATCTGCTATTCTGAGGCTTGTGGTTTGTGGAGGTGGTAATAGGGGGCGTTGCTATTGAGTTTAATTCTGGAAACGTGTCGATTTATTCCACTGGGAAAATACCTGTGGGTTCCAGTAATTATTACACACGGTGACATTGACCCCTTCGTCTATGCGGCTTCATTTCTAAACCAATTATAACCAGATTGTCTGGTAAATGGGCCGAAAATAGTGGTATATCAACGTTGCCAAACTAAAAAAATCCACAATTTTGGGGAATTTGTTGGACTCGAGGATCACATGGCAATGTCTTGGTTTATTGTGATTTAGCTTCACAGAACCCTGGACTATTCTCTGTTGTCAGTCTGCAGACGCAGTCTTCGACTTTTATAGTAAAATATCTGGAATTGATTTTAATTTTATAGAAGATAGCTATATTGTGTCGAATGATAAGTCTGTACCTGGAATTGAATGCAAGGTTATTAGATATAAGCTATAATCAGTCAGAACTGAGTGTCTGTACGTGCAACTCGATGTCATTTTGCTGGGGTTAACCTATATTCAGTGAGGTGATTCTGATATCAAATTGACAGACTGTACCTGGGTCTGAATGGGATAGTATTTATTCACCGTAAGGTATAAAATGTAATTACGGCTTCATCAAAGGAAAGTAAAATACAGTTTATCAAGCACATTATACACCTTACATATCTTATATGAAATCCTGAGTAAATTGCTGCTAAATATAATATTTTTTATGCTGAAGTGCATCCTTTAGGATCCATGAAATAAAGAAAGATGCAGTGTTATGAAATTGACTAATTTTCAGGTAAACAGCTGATTGGCTTAATTTTCAAACTTGATAAGATTAAAAATTGATATATATATATATATATATATATATATATATATATATATGTGGCAGTTTTGTACATAATTTTTGAGTAGAACAAAGAGAAGAGTTTTTACTTTGTTGTTAAATACTTTTCTCTGTAGTACTTTGTTATATAATTGAACAGCTTTATTGAAAACTGAATCAAGTTAATATGTAGATGATCCTGTATCAATGAAACTGTCTGTGCATGTTAAACCTGAGAATAAAGCTTTACTTGTATAAGGGGCATTCAAAAAGAAATGAGCCAGAGTCTGGAATGTGCAAACCGGTGGTAGTATCATGGCGTGTATAACAAAGTGTGCTTCCGACCAGATCATGTAAGCTCACAGCCCACTGCTAGAGCGCATGCGTGTATGTCATGTGACTGTACACAGCTAGCAGCAGCATGCAGCAATTGTCCAACGCTGCCTGTCGCATTGCAACGTTGAAATGAGGCGTCAAAAGAAGAAAGAGGTGTTGTTCGTTTTCTGAAAATGTAAGGAGTAGGTGGAACAGACATTCATCAATGAATGTGTCAAGTGTACGGCGAACACTGCATGTCCCTTGCAAGGGTCAAGGCGTGGCACAAGCGCTTCAGGGAAGGACAGGTGATGCACAGTCTGGAGCACCACACTGCAGTACCAGTGACGTCTTCCACTCATTACCCAGTACCACCGAGTGACAGTGAAAGCCATAGCTGCCGAGGTCGAAAAGTTCACACATCCTGGGTCATCTGCAGCGCTATACTAGGGAGGGGAATGAGTCATTGTGTCATCACTTGGAACCATAATCAAAAGGACAAAGTCTCCTGAGGAAGCATTCACGGTCACCAACACGAGTGCAGCAAAGGTTATGCTGACGTTCTTCTTTGACCAAGATGACCCCCTTCTGATACACTTCCTGCAGCATGGGACCACAGTGTTACTCACAAATCTTGACCAACCTTCGACAAGCAACCCATGGAGTCATTCTGCTCCACGAACATACAAAGCCTCACACAGTCCTGGCAATCCTGCAGAAATTCAAATGGGAAGTTTTGGGCCCCCCTCCATACAGTCCACACCTCTCTTCCTGTCATTACACCGTATTTGCGCCCCTTAAAAAGGCAAACAATTCACCTCGGATGACGACATGCAGCCCCAGGAAGTTTATGAGACAGCCTTGTGTCACAGTGGGACAAGTGTCACCTCCGGTTCTTGAACACACCTTACAGAGAATACTGTATATGTTTTATCACTTGAGATGAATCATTAAACTTGCTCACTAACTAATCTTTAAATCTTGCAATTGTTGATTAGTGCCAGCAAAATGCTGTAGTCTGTAAAGTGCCAAGCGGAATACAGTAGAAATAAAATGAGTACCAAATGACATAGAGAACTGAATCTCTTTTTCATTTTAATAAACTCTTTTTTATACTGTTGTATAATAGGTATTATATGTATGGGAAATCTCTTCAATATTTTCAAAAAATTGAAGAAAATGAAGAAGAAAATTTTGAAAGAAATTAAATATGCAAAAATAATCAATAATTACTCATACAGAAAAGTATGGATATTTCTTTACTAAAACAGCATCCTATTTTGGTGTGGTGTTGTATATTTTAAGATACCAAAAACTGAATTCACGTAACCTGAAACTGAAAAAAACACACACATAGGCATGATACACTATTAATGAAAACAGCATATATCAGATGTAACACTTTAGCACTTGTGTTGTTGAGTAGCTGATTCACATTGTATTCGCCCTCTGGTTACACCTCTGTAAATCCATTTTCATAAGTACACCGACAACAATGGAAATATGTTGGGCTCAAAAATAATTAATTCTTATGTTTTTCCATAAAACTGATAAATTAGCCTTTACTTTGGAGATAAAGTAACATTTCATTTTTATATCAAAATTTTTGATTTGGGATTTGGCACACCTGTGTAATAACAAAATACAAATGTTCGGCTGTCTGTAAGTCATAAATATAGATACTGTTGCTGTGACTTTGAGCTTCATGTAGATTCTGGTTTGAGAGTGGGGACCAGGATAAGTCTTGGGCTCCACACACTGCGAGAAGGGCTCAAAAGCTGTCACTATCAAACATGTTGGAAAAGTTAAGGAAGGTTTGACCCACTCCTTTACTGTACACATGCTTACAACAGACGACCAATTTACAATCCACTTTCAATCTTGTTAGCATATGTAATGTTAAATGCTTGCACCTAGTGTGTAGCACTGCAACAAAACATTTTCATTGTCACATTCAATTTTCTCGACCCAAAACTAGTGACAGTTGACTCATAAGGTGCAGGAAACATTCAAACAATGTTTTTTTGCTGGCCAGTGTTATTTGCATGTGTACATGGGCTAATGTTATCGGAAGCATTTTCATCGCAGAAGCTAGAATATATATCTTACGTTGATGTAAAATTCAAAATCACTAGCTTTATTGTGAACTGAAGGCGTTGGTAACCTTTGGCTATGCAACACCATGTTTCAACTAACAGAAATTGATTTTGGAGTGGAGAAAACCTGTCACTGCAAGGAGTCATTGGGTTTAGTTATTAGTATTCTCTGCTACTTCTGCAAGTCACAACCAATATCATTGATATAAATTAAAAATAAATAAGGACACCATTCAATCATTTGTAGGTTGGCCATGATGAAACACCTCCTATTTCTTGTTTTTTCTCGTTAGCTTTAAACATATTTTCTATGAAAGAAAAAATTGGTTTTCCTTTCCTCATAAAACTAAATCCAGTTTCCCATATAATTTTAAGAATGTGACAGTTCTGTTGAACGTAACTTTCTCGAGGATTTTTGAAAAGACGATAACAAGGAATAGTGCTAAAGTGAGAGTTGAAACACATGCGCTATCAGTTACGCTAATATCTGCACTCATGTTGCTACATTATTATTATTTTTACTACTACTACTATTGCTAGTACTATTAAATACCTATACATTCAAAAACACTACATTTGAATTGAAAGAGAGTATTTTTGAAAGTTGCCAAGTTGATATGTGGGTGGTTTTCCACAATGAGGACATTGATGTGGCAGCATGCAGGAAAATATCAAGCTTAATACTGAGTACTTGTCAATAGCAACTTCGCAGCGCGCAATGTTCAAGTGCAAATATCAGACACCAGCTTAACCAGAGATTCATCAACACCACAACAATTTTTATTTTATAGGGCTCATCTTATTTTTACTTACTATGTACATAGTTTATAGAGAAGCTATTGTATTGCACCCTAATTCCAAAAAAAAGTATTTTTATAAACATGTGTGTATGTCTGTTGGCAGCATACCTCAAAAAAGAAAAGTTGGTTAAATACCAAGCTTGATATTTAAGTTGAGTATGTTCCAAGGATGCGACACAAACATTTTCAAGGAAATCCCCCACCCCCAACTACTCTTTACAAG
This sequence comes from Hymenopus coronatus, assembly GCA_030762935.1. NCBI lineage: Eukaryota > Metazoa > Arthropoda > Insecta > Mantodea > Hymenopodidae > Hymenopus > Hymenopus coronatus. The sequence continues at coordinate 176,515,480 of CM060896.1, forward strand.
GAACATTCTTCAAAGTTTTTACTTTCTCAAAAATGGCTCTACAATTTACAATTTTGATTAAAATAGCTTACGTTTAAGATTCTTTTATGACAAAGAAAATGCATTTATCTTTAATTTTCTGGGAATAGCCTCTGAAGACCTCTTCATTCTGGATGTCTTTTATATAATTGGCAAACCATAAGAGATATATAAAAACTTACTACACGAGAAATGAAAACACACAATTAATTTAATGTATGGTTTTTTGATGCAATGAACCATTTTCGAAATATCCCAGATTATTTGTTTCAATTTTAAACCACTTGAATTTTTTCTCAAATGGGAGGACATCTTTCTTCTCATTTGTTTAGATGGAATTTCAATTGTTTCACATAATGAACTTGTGTATCTGTTAAGGCTACTTGTGGTATAATGATGTAGATAAGACTAATGCTAGACAAAGTGGTGTGAATGAAGACATTGCATTTTTGAGTATTACTTTCTCAATCACTAGAGATAGTAATGTTGCTGAATATATTGGAGATTGAGTTAGGTGTAGTTTTGTCAAAAGCGGATGTATAAATACACTCAAGCAGCCCACTTAGTTTTCCTTTATCCTGAGAAGACACTTTTAAGCTCCACAGACCCTCACATCATTCACCATCTGAAAAGGTATTTTGATGCGTACAGGTTGCAGTGGCAGATAAAACATCCACCTAACTATGATTTGTCCTAACTAAATAATATCAACACATGACTTTTTAAGTGGAAAAGATTTCACAACCATTGGCTCAGATGTTTAGTGGTGGAACAGTATAATACCTTGATAGAGAAATAGAGTAAGGTAGTGTTGATAACTTTGGTTATTGTTTAGTTATGTCAAATCATGGCCCTCGTATAGAAAGGCTTGAGATGTCGCAGTCAATAAAAAGGACTGAAACAATGCTCATCGACTGCAAGTGCTTGTGTAATACAACCTGAAGGGACAAAAACAGGAAACCATTGTTTTCTACACTTGGTTGCACCCAGCTTATTATGCATATTTTCATTCATTGTTACATATGGAGAAATTCAGTAAATGTTAAAAACTGTTCATTAAAAAGTAATAAGAATTATGACGCGAAAGACTATCAAATCACTGCAAACCACTCTTCAAAATGTTTGGAATTTTACCATTAGCCTGTGAATATATTCTAGCCATATTGTAATAAATAACCCAGAAAAGTTTACAGATATTCATAAGAAAGAGACATAGACCAACAAAAAGGGTTTACTACAAAGGAATAGTTTTGTTTAATTCACTTCCCTCTCCTATATAAGAATTGCAAATCAACATAAACAAGTTTAGATCAGAATTAAAAATATGCCATATTACTTGCACCTTCTGTACAGAGGAGGATTTCATTCAATCAAAAAATACTGTTGTAAATATAATAAACAAGAATATTTTGTGTATGAGTAGCTTTTTGGAAATAGTCATGTAATTGTAAATTATGTAAAAGTGACATCTCTGAAAATCATTATTAGAGTTATTATTTGTAATTGTTTAGATGAGAGAGCGTAATGTTGATCTACAATGTTCTGATTAGACAAGAAACAACCGCTCACCTGGGTAGTGTGGTAGTAGTATGTTTGCTTTACATTCAAAAGGTCGTGAGTTTGAATTTCGCTTAGTTACCCGGATAAGGATTTCCCTCATCCTGAGAAGATGAATGTCGAGTAACTTTAAGCTTCTTGGACCCCGACATCTTTTGAGCATCATTTTACCAATTGCATTTATCGTCTGATATGACCAACCAGGTTAAAGGACGTTAAGCTACCAAAAAATTAAAAAAAAAAAAAAATACTATACTCAGATTATTTGATACCTGCCTAGGACAAGTAGCACTGAGACAAAAGAATAAAGACGTATCCGCTTTTGAAATTTCAATGCTTTACATAAAGTAATAGTCAAGTATGCAGCGTGAGAATATCTCCAAAACCAAGAGCTGCTTCATATAATAGGCCATTTGTTTTCTTTTAAATGGAGAAGATCAAGGTACATTCATGTTTTAATGGCAATAAACATTTTTACTTTCTCTACATGTACATACTGTATAGACAAGGTATTGTATTCCACCCACAAATTGAATACCGAGATTTCAACAGAAATATATGTTATGAGGTACCCCGAGTCCAAAAAAAAAATTTTTAGAAAAAGGCCCGTGTGCGTGAAATTCCGTTAAATACCAAACTTGCATTTAAGTTTTCCAAGGATGTGACAAAGATTTTCAAGAAAATCTCCCCACCCCAAAATACGCTTAACATGGAACATTTTTCAAAAATTTGGATTTTTTCAAGAATGGCTGTAACAACTTTGATTAAAATACCTTATGTTTATGATATTTTTATGACAAAGAAAATGTATATCTTGAATTTTCTGGGAATAGCCTCTTCATTCTGGATGACCTTTTTAAAACTGGAAAACCATAAGAGATACAGAAAAACTTAATGTAGATCTCATTAAAAAACAAAATTTATGTCATATACCTTTTTTTGTACAGTTAAACATTTTCGAGATATTCTGGGTTATTGATTTCAATTTTACGCCACTTAAATTTTTCTCAAATGGGAAGACCTCTTTCTTCTCATTTCTTATTTGTTTACTCTTGGCAAGTAAAGAGATTGGAATTTCAATTCTTTCACATAGCAACAGATTTTTAAAGGATGAGAATATCACTTTAGCCTGTGCATTTTCTTATTTCTCTTGTACTTACAAGGAGCTAGTAACAAGACTAATTCTGCTAATGTTTATTTTGATTAGCATGATTCTTAAATTGGCTGATAAGTCCCAGGCCTCACACAGATATAGCACCATAAGCCCAGTTAGACAGTAGCATTGTATAGTTTAACTCTAGACTAGCTTGTATCCTTAGTTACAGCTCAATAGCTTGTTTAGTGTTTGAATGACAGCATTTTAAACAAGACAACTTTAGAGTTTTCACGAAAATGGAGGATTTGGAAAAACGAGCAATGATTAAATACTTCCATTTGAAAGGCTTAACACCTAAAGAAGTCAAGGAGGAAATGGACAGTACATTGAAAGACTCCGCCCCTTCATATTCAATGATTAAAAGGTGGGTTGCAGAGTTTAAAATGGGACGTACAAGCACTAGTGATGAGCCTTGCTCTGGATGCCCTGTAGAAGTGACAACTCAAGAGATCATTGAAAAAATTCATCGTTTAATACTGGAAGACAGCAGATTGAGATAGCAGAGGCTGTGAACATATCAAAAGAATGTGCTGGTAATATTTTAAGTAATGGTTTGGGCTTTCACAAGGTCTGCGCAAGATGGGTGCTGCGTTTGTGGACACCTGATCTAAAGTTGCAAAGAAAAATTCTCTGTTAAGAATGTGGAGCTCAACCGTAAAAATGCCAGTGAATTTTTAAGACGGTTTATTACCATAGATGAAACTTGGATACATCGCTACACTCCAGAAAGTAAATCACAGTCAGAACAGTGGATTGCACCAGGTGAACCAACTCCAAAAAAGGCAAAGTCAGTTTTGTCAGCTAACAAGGTTATAGCGAGTGTTTTCTGGGATGCACAGGGAATTATTTTGATTGATTACTTGGAAAAGGGGTAAAAGTATCACAGGTGACTACTACGCAAGCTTACTGCAACGTTTGAGTGATGAGGTGAAAAGAAAAAGACCTCATTTGGCAAAAAGAAAAAAAAAATCTTGTTTCATCATGAGAATGCTCTGGCCCTTGATTCAGTGATTGCAATGGGAAAAATGTGTGAATTAAAGTTTGAATTGCTTGAACATCCACCCTATTCGCCAGATCTAGCATCCAGTGACTAGTTCCCAAACCTCAAAAAATTTCTTGGAGGATGAAGATTTCACAGCACAAGGAGGTCATTGATGTGGTAAACAGCTATTTTGAGAACCTTGATAAATTGCACTACAGAGATGGTTTAATTAAATTAAAACACCTACATGACAAATGTATTAGCCTTTCTGGAGATTATGTTGAGAAATAAAGCAAAAAAAAAATTTAAATGCTGTTTTCATTGAGAGGCTTGGGACTTATCAGCCGACCCACGTATAGATAGAAGAGTAAGCTTTTTAACAATAAATTGTTACAGAGATGTAGAGAAAGTCATGTGAATGGAACACATTAAATTTTTTATTTTGTTTCCTTATTCCTCATCAATAAATAAACAACTTTTGTTTAAACAATTTTCTTGTGTAGGGTTCTAGTGTAGTCAAACATTGATGTATTGTACAATACATGTTGAAACTGATGTCCTATCTCTGTGAATAAACGTTTGTCTGTTGCAACACTGGCACACAGTATTGAGGGCGTCATCATCATTTATTACACTAAGATATGTATCAAGGTTTCAAGGTACTTTTTGATGACCAATAAGGAAACGAATGACATTTACTTTTCTCCATTATATGAAGCAAAAACTTTTCTTTCTACAGCACTTAGTTTTGGAGATATTCTACCTTTATAGAAATATATGGAAAATATGCATTAATGGCAAAGGGTCCTAAGCCACAGATTTTAAATTAGTAGTTAATATAATCTACTGAGACTAAACACATCAGACTTTATTAATTATTGTGTTAGAAGGACAGAATTATATGTCACATGTGAGGGTTGATTAAAAGAATTTGTGTTGACAGCCATGTGGTGTACAGCAGGGAAGCCCTATGTACTCTGACTGCTCTTGCACCAACACACATTTTTATTTGTCTTTTAGCTATCATTAATTCTAAAGGAGGCTTATGTCTCATACACCTTTTGTTTTTACAACAATGAAAACAATTCTAATTAATTTTATGAGGTATTTATAATGTGCCAAGTACACAAGAACTGTGTAATTTTATGACTGCAAAACTGTACCATGGAATAAATAGCTCAGAACAGAAAGAATATTAAATTACATGAAATTGTATTTTAATCAATGAAACATAACTTAAGAGAATAATGATGAATACTGAGGAACAGAATTTTTATCTGAGCTCTTCTTGACTATTCAATGACTATACAAACTAAAATTTAAGAAAATAAATATCTAGGTACACTATAAGTTATTAATGTAGTGAAAAACCTTGTAATTAATAATGCTTCTTTGTAGCAAGTTTGATATTTAAATATTTGTCAAGAAGTAAAATACTCATTAGGAGAGATGCTAGTATAAGGTGCTGATTATGAAGTTTAGAAACATCATCAGCTTCCAGAAGGAGAGCACAGCAATACTCAACATAAGGGTGTTAAACCTGTCATTCTCACTACAAGTTCCCAAAAAAAGATTAAAACAGCACATTTGCCAGTGAAGCATTAAGATGGAGTTATGTTGCCAAGCAGATTCCAAAGAAATAGAGCTTTATGTCTTCTGAAATTTGCAGAAAGTTAAGCTGAAGAAGTGTCGATCTTAGATATATCCAGTAACAGTTACGGGCAAGAAAACAAATCTGTTAGTGTAATGTCTTCACAATACTGTCAAATGAAAGTATCTCTCACCTGAGAGTTTGAGGGTTTTTTTATTTATGGATACTCTAACTACAGCAGCGTCCCATTCAATATTTGGCATGAAAGACCACTGAATTTTGCTCAGACTTGAGGTTCTTTTACATGCCTTGGCACCAATGGCTGACGATTTTTACCATGAAAAAAATGCATCATACTCCACTGGGTTTGAAGCTGCAACCTTTGGTATAAGACAGCAACTCCCTGCTGGGTTATCTGAAAGCAGGTTGTCCTGGCAAAAGGACCAGTGTGATTTGACTAGAAAGCAACAAGTAAGAGATGATAAGATTAGTTAATATCGTACTACACACATTCAGTAATTGTGAGGTGAGTCATGTCTTTGGGAAGCTTTAACACATTGAAGCCCGGGTGTTTATTTATAGTACATCAATCAAAAAGTATGGTATTCAAGGATTTCTCAACAAGTAAGAAAATACTCATAACTTCCATATTAATATTTCATTTTAAATTTACAACAAGTATCAAATATTACCTTGAAAAAAAAAAAAACTGTGTAAAGCTGCTTATACTCCATTTATTCAAAGTTTGAAAAACTCTCCCTCAGAATCAGAATTTTCCAGACCTTCATTTGTATATCAAATTTCTGCTCCAGTTCACAGAAGTTGAGGAAAATGCAGCATTTTAACATTTAAGAGCACAAATGTAACAAACAGATCACCACCTTCAAGGAAAATGCCAGAGAGCAACCAATATTACTAACTCTCCTAAATTTCCTAATAGTTGACTAAAGCAAGGACAGATGGCAGCACAAATCAGACAACTAAACAGTAAATTATGTATGTTTATTGCCACTTAGTTCAAGACCGAGTTAAGATCATGGAATTGCATTAAAAGCGTTAGAAATACCTGCCCAAGCTATGCTCATGAACATTTTGCACGGCCCAGCTTGGGCTCCAATGTGTTAACAAATCTTGCTCCAGATTTGCAGAAAGTAACATTCTCTGCTATGTTCTTGAGTACTGACACTACATTTAAAAGATGATGGACTCAGGATACTCTCAAATGGAATGTGATAGCATCCACTCCAGTATGAAGGCAGAACAAACAAACAAAAAAAGCATTTTATATATGGAGGCTCTTTAACTGCTGTGGTTCTCAGCATCCCATTCTATACTGGGTGTGAAAGTTCACTTAATTTTGCTCAGAGGTCTTTCTATCAGGCATGAGGTTCTTTCATGTGCCGTAAATCTACAACATGGGACCAACGGCTTTACTTCCCTTCCAAAGGAAGCCATGGTAAGGATTTTCACACCCAAGAAAATCCATCATCCTCCACCGGGTTTGAACTCGCGACCTTGGGTATATGAAGTTAGCATGGTAACCATTATACCACAGAAGAAACAAAGTGGTGGATGACCAAGACTCAGAACTATTTTACAAGGTAGTAGCTGACTTTTTTGTATTTTAAGTGGTTTTTGGCTCACAAATGTGAGGATAGAAGTAATCTAAACTGGTTGAAAGTGAAGAAGGGCGACTTTTTGGGAGCGATCTGAAACAACAACAACAAGAAGGTAATTATACAGGGAAAGAAAGAGAGGATCTTAAGGGTGATGAGGTTGCAAGTTGGTAGTGTATACAAATAGAGGGAAAGGTACCCTTCAAGGCAGCTGTTAGAGCACATAGAATGGGAAAAGGTACCAATTCAGAAGTTGAATATTCCTGAAATACAATATCAATCTTCAGAAGAAGAGAATTGATATTCTGTCATCTTGTTTCAAATAGAGTGGTATTAATTCTTATGCTTGTTCTCATTTCTTAAGAACGTGCAGAGAAATGCTTAAATCATTACATTTAAACAGGGAATGCCAGATTAGCCCATATCAGAATTCAGAAACATTACTTGTACTAATTTGCAAATTGGTGAAAGACATTTAACAAAAATTAAAACTCAATCAACCAAGGGTTCAACAATAATTATAAAGAATGTATTTCATGTGAAAAGTGCGTTATCACAAAGTTGAAAATTCAGCTTTCCTCAGGACACTGACTGCCTTATCTCAAGACCCGATCACCCCCAAGATGACAATAAATACTAAAACACATTAAAAATATTTGAAAGAAAAATTAAAAAGTTACACAGAACTAAAGAAGGCAATGAAACAGATAGAAACCAGCAATAATTGTATGTTTTTATCAACTTTTGTAAACACTGCAAAAATCACGCCCTAATATACTGTTATAAAATATTAAATTTTAATATGGTCTGTAACACTTTATTTGTGTCTAATCACATAAAAATTAAACCTTCAAACATATGTGTCTAGATGAAAATAAAAAACTTGTATCACTCTTTGATTCTTGCATTTATTGAGCTTTGAAAAAAGACCCTCAATTTGTGTCCATCATGAGATGACATAATTTGTGTTACCAAAGAGCATTGTAATCACTTACTTGAGAATACTACAATAAGATTAGAGCCATGATCTGTATTGAATAATTCCTTTTGTTATCAAATTCCTGGAAACAACACTGTAATACTCATTTTACATATCTTCCCAGGATTCTGAGTAGAGACACAAACTGTTTCAAGAATCATATCGTCATCATGTACCAATCCCAATATTGCTGGCATATACTACATAGAGAAGGTATTACATTCCAACCAAACATTTCATTGGAAATACATATTTTAACACCTTTAATCAAAAACAGCATTTTAGAAAAAGGTGAATTTGAATGTGTTTGTGTGAGAGAGACATTGCTCAAAAACAAAAAGTTTGTTAAATATCAAAGTTGGTATTTGAGTTCAGCATCTCTCAAGGATGCAACAAGAAGATTTTCAGGAGATACCCTCCCCACTCCATCTCTAACTAACCTTTACATGGAGCTCTTATAAAAATGTTGATTTTCTCAAAAATAGATTTAACTATTTTGATTAAAATACACTGCCATTTGTGAAAATTGCAACATCAAGAAAGAATTTCCCAATTTCCCAAATAACTCCAAACATTGTGGAAGTGTAGAGGAGTGATTAGGTTTGCAAAACGTACGTCCAAACAAGGTGGAAACAATAAACTGAGTGCCAGTGTGCCTCATTAACATCAAAAGGGCCATATCGGCATTCGAGTGAGTTCAAACGGGGCAATGGGAAGCAGGTCTGTCATACCGTGATATAAAGGGCATGCTGCTATGACAGTGATGTGTGTGTGGAAGCAGTGGATAGATGAAGGCTGTACACAGCAAAGAGCTGGTACTGAACAAGAGAAGCTACAGTTTTACTTGCTCTACACATTATGTACATAGAGTATAGAGAAGGTATTGTAGTGCACCTAAAAATTCAATACTCAGATTTCACCAGAAATACATGCTTTGAGACCCCCTGAATCCAAAAAAAGCATTTTTTAGAAAAATGTGTGTGTGTCTGTGGGCAGCATAGCTCAAAAAAGAAAAGTCTGTTAAATACCAAATTTGGTATTTAAGTTCAGTATTTTCCAAGGATGTGACATGAAAATGTTCAAGAAAATCCTTCCACCCCCAACTACCCTTTACATGGAAAAATTTTCGAAAATGTTGACTTTCTCAAAAAACGATTTTTGTTCAAATATTGTATGTTAAAAAGTATGAAAAATAAAATGTATATCTTGAATTTTCTGGGAATCGCTTCTGAAGACATCTTTATTCCGGATGAATTTTATGGAATTTTGCATAACTGGTAAACCGTAAGAGATAGACAATAACTTACTTAGGGCCGGTTGTACGAACTTGGAATAAATCCTGGAATAGTTATTCTTGGAATACACTATTCATGGTATAAATGTGGTGATGAGTTGTATGATGCAATTTTATTCCTTAGATATCTATTCGACTGTTTGTAGATTTAAAACTAATGTTGGCTATGCTGAGAGTCATTCGTGGCCAACTTGATACGTAATTACTGCTTTGTTTTGCTGAAAACTTCATTGTTTTCACAATCAGCTGTTCCTAAACTATGTATTATTTCTTATTTTAATTACTTACGGTACTATGAAATCATTATGAATGTTCATAAGCGTGTTCGGATGTAGAATTGCTATACATTTTACAAAACATAAACACATGTATACTCTGACTTCTTGCGATAGGTTAGGAGTATGGGAATATAACCTTACCGTATGTGCAAAGTTGTATCTTGTGCTGATATATGACATCTTTCCGTTTCGGTGATCAAAACATACTTAGCCTCATTTCTGTATTTTATTTATTAAAATACTTAGTAAGTGAATTTTGAAAATTACATTTTAGTGTTGCCAATGCCACTATCAACTTAAGATATGTATAATTGAATCGTTGCACCAAAATAAATAGAAAACAATTTGCTATATAAGTATTATTAACCAACAGAAATATTAATAGTTATGTCGAATAGTACATTAAACCGTTCCCATTACAGTTCGCTCTTTGCTGATGGCAATATTTAATACAACAGCTAGAAATTGTCAACCAAACCAATAAAACCGAGAACATTATATTTTAGGGAAAGTATTCTCTATTCAATCAAAATTGTCTCTAATGTGTTAAACCTACAGCATATAATACGAAAAATTATGAATTTATTGTAAAATGATATATTTAGATTTGCGAGCTCTGATGGCATCTTTTAATCTGGGCATCTCCTCCCTACATCACAAAGCTTGTAGTGTTATAGTTTTTAAACTTGCACATAACTTCCAAAATCTGATTATAGTACAGAATGTCGCTAACATTAATACTTGTTTTTATTAAAATCTGGACATCTATTACCAACACTGCTTCACTTGGTCATGGTATAGATGGAATACAGCAGGGTACTCCATCTACACCATGACCAAGTGAAGCACATGTTGGAAATAGATGTCCATATTTTAATAAAATTGACAGCTTCACTGTATGCAATGGCTTTTTATAACATTTTAAAATTAATACTTTTGGTTATCTTACGTTTTGAACGTATTGCCGTAGAAGTAACCTATCCTTTGTATTTCGTCAATAAAACGTAACCTCACTCTTTACAACGCTATGCATTGTGCTGGTGAATTGCTGCACTACACTATTTTATATTTATCTTGGGTTGGATTAAATGTGATTGTTTCCATAAAATAGAGGTATTTTGATGATAATATTGTAGATAGATTTTACTTTTTTATAAATGAAACTTTATTTTAACTATCTTCTTGTCATATTTATCTTATAACCATCAAGTTGTCTGTGTGATACCATTTCTCAACTTTAATTTCATTATAGCCGTGTTCATTTATCAGACTATCTCTACAAAATATTGTATTTAGGTATAATATGTCCTTAAAACATATTATAAAGAAATGAATTGTTTATATCAGTCAAATATGGGTCAAAATTGTGCCGAGTACCCAAGCGGCCATTTTCCTTTTTATACTCTATTCTTGGAATATCGGCTTATCCCCGCAAGGAATCACGGAATAAGTTATTCCATGTTTATTCCCTTGATAGTCTCTATTCCGTTGTCGTACAACACAATTTTGCACATAACCATGGAATAACGACTAACAGAGGTTTATTCCAAGTTCGTACAACTGGCCCTTAATAGAATAATGTAGACCTTGTTAAAACAAACAATTTATGTTTGTTTGTTTTTTTCATGGGGTTGATAATTTTTTTAGATATTCCTTGTTATTGGTTTCAGCTATAAAATACTTATACTTTTCTCACACAGGACTTTGTCAACTGCTGTCCATATAAAGCAACCAGCTTTTGACTATCACTTTAACTTATGTTACTGCCTTATTTTCCTACTACTTAGAACTTTGCTATGTGCAAAACATAACGTCACATAAAAGAAAAAAATCTGATGTGTTACATTTGCATGACTTTCTCTGTTTTGCAAACAAAAGATTATTCTTCTATCTACATCTTGCTAATTGAGATGAACATTAGCAGGGTTGTAAGAAGGGGAAGTTGATGACACATTGTTAATTTCTCCAGATGGCACTGTGTCCTCTGATAGTTGAACCAGAGTCAATCAGACATACTGTGGTTTGAAAGTGGACACTGTTTCTGTAACAGAAAAAATAAGGTTCGTGTAAGTAATGTTTTTATATTAATGACATTCCACTTAAGGTCTATACATTTAATTGTTTTCTGAGATATAATGCTTGTTTTAACTTTATAACCAAAATGTTGTTCTTCCTCTATTTTAATTACTTTGTTATCAGGCTATGGAGAAGGATAAGGAAGGCAGATAGAGCAAGGAATGAATGAAAGAGGTAGTGCGCCGCCGCTAGGAAGCTACTTTACATCACTAAATGCAAAAGAAGAGGTAGGTTGTGATTTTATTCATATTTAAATATATTTGGATTTGTCATTTTAGATAAATATTTTATCTATACATATATACTTCATTAAAATAAAATTAAACAATAAGCTTTTCGTCTTGTAATGTTTCGACAATCTCACAGAAGACAGAATAATGCATAGTGATTGTTTCATTTCAGGATTTTCCAGAAAATTCAGGAAGATTCAATAATATATTTAATGACCACTAGTTGTAAGAATTATAACAATATGTCATTGAACGGAACAGAAGAACTTTTGGACCAATTTCTGATTTCGCTTGAATTGTGTATGATTATGTTGAATTTAAGAAAGTAGAACACAGATTCAACAAAGACAAAAAGATGGCAGGGAAAGATTTTATTCAAAATTTCAAGTTTTCATTTTGTAAAGCAGAAGCTACATTGGCAGCTGCATGTAGTAAAGTAAATGTACAGGGATTGTTTAGCGTATACTGAGAAATGTAAATGATGATTGCCAATGAAGGTGACGCCAGCTCTGAGACCTGAGAGAGGAACAAATGTCAGTCAGTGTGTTGATGGTGCAGCTCCTGGATCTGTTGCACATGAATCAGGCTGGAGCAGTTCCTTTTCTTTAAAGTAAAGCCACAGGCTGAACTGTTAGATATGTCTGAAGACTGCATCTTTAAAGACTCAGGAACTGAGGTAGATTCCGCGCCTTCATTAACAACGGGCAAAGCCATCAATGAAATCAATGCTTTACATGCAATATCAACAAAGAATTTGATGTAGAGGCACAGCCTTCATCTTCCTGTGCTTTACCCCAAGCAAAGGAGGTCCAAGAAACAAATAACCATCTCTACACAAGAGGAATGAAAAACTGAAAGAGAATATGAATACAAGGACAGAAACATTAAACAAAGGTGTTGAACATAAACTAAGTTTTTGGAATGAGACAAAGAAAGAATCCTGGAACAGACCTGTGCGACTCATCTTCAGACTGAAGTTCAGTACGCAGATACTGATTTGGATTATATAAGTGAAGGAAAGTGGAAATCAATGTTGTCAAGAGTGGGCTCATGCTCAAGGAAGCAATGGAGAAAAGTTATACTTGTGACGTTTGTGATAACTTTTATGTTACCCGCCCTGTAGGGTAAGTAAGATGACGAATAGTACAATTACTGATAAAAATAAGTCTAGTTGAAAAGTGTGATTCGAAAGGGGATGGATATTCCCATAAATAAACTATTACATTTCAAATTAAAGGGCAAAAAAGTCATAATAAACCTTAATTTCATCAACTACAGGAGATATAAGAGAGTACACTAGGCTAAAGCGATCGGTCAAATATTTTAAAAGCTGGTCGCTGCCTTTGTATGGCCAGGAGCAGAGCCTGCCAAATGGAATAGGAACTTCCGGAGCCGAGTCAAGGTTCTGCAAAAAATTGGCTCGAAAGGTACATTTTGAGCATTGCACATTTCTATTTTTCTATTTCTTTATTATCTCCATTTGTAATACATAATTTACAAGGATCGTCAGATTGATTACAATACTAAACATATAGTATAAATAATAACATGAGTACATATATATATAAAAAAAAAAAAAAAATAATAATAATAATAATGATAATAATAATATAATACAGGGGGTACCATCATACAGCATAACTTATTTAATTTAACATTTTATACTCCTCTATAGAGTAAAATACATTTTCTGATAGATACTTTTTAATTGCTTTAAGTTTACAGTTTTCTTCAGTTATCTGTTTTATTTGTTTAGGCAAATGATTGTACAAATCTTTGATTTTACTTTCTATACCTTTGTTACATAACGTTCCTCTTAGTCTGTTAATGAAATAATTTTGTTTCGTTCTTGTGTCATGCTCGTGTATGTGCATGTTTCTATTTTGATTGCTATGATTTTTTATTGAGTATTTAATGCATTCATATATATACAGTGCTGGAAATGTTAATGTATTTAGTTTTTTTATAGGAATTTTTACAAGTATCCGTCTTCTTTAGTTTACATATTATTCGAATGACATGCTTCTGTAGTCTTAATATTCTTTGCATTGTTTTTTTCTGTGCATTACCCCATAATACAACCCCATAGCTCAAATGAGAATGTATGAAGGCATAGTATATTTGTATTAAGCTATCTCTATCCATTTGCTGCGCCGCTTGTTTTAAGATGTATAGTCCTGTATTTATTTTTTTTTGCTATTTTTTCAATATGTTTTTTCCAGTTTAATCTGTTATCTATTATTAATCCTAAAAAGTTTGTTTCTGTTACTTGTATTTGTTTATTGTCTAGGACTAATTGAATATTGGGTGGGATTTTCTTTTTTAAGCTGATTTGCATCCATTCTGTTTTATTTGTATTTATTACCATCCCTAGGTTTCCTAGCTCTTCCTTAATTTTTCAAGTAGTATATTTGATTTATCTTGTACTTCAAGTTCTGTATTTCCCCTTACTATAATTGTAGTGTCATCAGCATATCCAATAGCTATTTCACCTGCTTCTTTTATTATTTTGAATAAGCAATTTATATATATAAGGAATAGATATGGCCCTAGTTTCGATCCTTGTGGAACACCGTGAGTCACTTTGTTAAAAGACGATCTGATTTTATTTAGGTTACCATTTGAATTGTATATAATTTCCACACATTGTTCTCTATTTTGTAGATAAGATTTTAGCCATTTTAGTGGTAGGCCCCGGATGCCATAATTTTCTATTTTAGCTATTAATTTATGTATATCTACACAGTCAAATGCTTTAGTAAGATCAAGAAAGATTGCAATTACATATTCTTTCCTGACTATTGCATTTATGAGGATGTCATTTCCTTTACAGATAGCTTGTATTGTTGATTTCTTTTTTTGAAAACCGAATTGGTACTCTGATATTATTTTATACTTACTGCAGAAGCTCTGTAGTTGAGTTAAAAACAATCCCTCTATTATTTTGGAAAATGTTGAACATAATGATATGGGTTTATAATTTTCCATTGCATGCTTTGAATTTTTTTTCTTGTATATTGGTCTTACTATTACTTTTTTTAGTGCATTGGGAAATGTACCTGTTATAAAAGATTGATTAATTATATGTGTCATTATCTCTGCCATTTCAGATTTACAATGCTTAACCATTTCATTTGTAAGTCCATCTAACCCAAAAGATTGTTTACATTTTAATGTGTTTATCTGTTTAATAACATCTTATTTCTCGTAACACAGTTGAGTCACATAGACCATTTTCAGTTGTTTTGACCTTGGCTGAGGCCTAAAGTTTTTACAATATTGATGTAATAATCATTAAATTTTTCTGTTATGTTTATTGGGTATTCTATTAATCTATTGTTCACTTTGATACATGTGTTTTATACCCATTTTTGTTTCTTTTCTTTATGTGATGCTTTTATTATATTCCATGCTACTTTAATTTTATTTTCTGCATTTTGTATCAGTATTTTGTTGTGCTGCTTCTTTGCTTCAATTATTACTTTATTGAGCATTTGTTTTTAATTTTCTATATATGTGTATGATTTATCATCTAGTTTTGGATGTTTTAAGCTGTTTAGGAATTGCATGCGTTTTTTTGAGATGTTTATACCTTTGGTTGACCAGTTTTTACTTTTCTGCATTCCACAATTTACTTTGCATATAGGTATTGTGCTGTGTTTAAGCATTTTCTAAGATTTTAGCAAAACATTCAAATTTTTCATTTATTTCATATTTTTCAGATTTCTTCCCATTGTGCTTCTTTGATGTAGTATCGTAATGCTTCTAGTGTGTTTTTGTTTACTATTCTTTTGGCCTCTATTAGTTTGTTAGTTTTGGGTCTTAAGTTACCTAATGTTTTACTTACTATTTGTTGGCCATAGTGGTCCTTTTTTTATTATTTTAATTTCATAACATTCCCTATTTAGGTTTGAGAACATGAGATCCGCGCATGTTGCTGAATACTTAGTTACTCTTGTTGGTTCTGTCTCTGCCAGTGCAACATTATTTCTTACTAGCATTTCTAATAATAGCCTTTTCTTTTTGTTTTCTACTAGAACATCTATATTGAAATCTCCTATTACTATGGTGTCTCTATTTTTACTTTTACTGTTGAGACATTCTTCTAATCTCTCGAGAAAAATTAATTTGTTTGCATTTGGAGGACTGTAAATACCTATTACTATGAGGTTTTTGCTTTATTTCAATTGCTGCAATTTCGCTGCACATTTCTTCACAGAATTTTTTGTAATCTATTTCTTTGTATTTAATTTCTTGTTTAACATAAATTACCACCCCCCCCCACTTTTATGGTTATTTCTGCAGTAACTAGCCCCCAATGAGTAGTTTTCATAATTATTTACCTTTAATTCCTCTATTTTTAGACCATGCTCTGTAAATATTATAATATCGGGTTGCATATTTAGAATGTTTTGCTCGATAAGTGCTCTTTTATTGGCGATACTTTGAATGTTTTGATGATACAGACTAAATTTATTTTTACCCTTACTTTTTGTTGCCAAATTAATTTTTTGACCTAACAGATTTTGTGTGGTGAAGTTTGTACAATCATTTGCCTTACCTTTAGTTGTATTTTCTTCTAAGTTAGTTGTACTGGACAAGTTTTCTGTACCCCCCTTTGCAGTTAGTTTCCCTGATCTATGATCCAGTTGATCGTAGCTGTACACCTGTAGATGGTATTCTTCATTATTCTCTGTAGATTTGCCGTTCCTTTTCTGCTTAGGTGCAGGCCGTCTCTCCCTATACAGTCCATTCCTATTTGTCTATCTACATCCACAAATACACACTTTAGTTTTATCACACATCCAGCGTATATTTTCATTTACACTGTTTATAAATCTGAAATGAACATCTCTTCTTTTCACTACACCATTTATAATAACTAGTGTTTTCGGATACATTTGTTTTATGCTCTTTGCCACACAGTATATATTGCCCATAATCTCTTCGGGACAAGACGCTTGTTTCATTGTATTTGTTCCCACGTGAAGATATGTTGCCTTTGGTTGGGTTTGGATTCCTGCGTTCTTCTTTTCAATTAGGTTTTCTAGTTCGTTTGTCTTTATTCCAGTGAACACATTCACTTTGGCCGTTTTTTATAAATCGACGTGCTTTATTATTGAATCCCCTAGCACTATTATGTCTTCTTTTGTCTTCTCTATTTCACTTTCATTTCGCCTCTCGCTCGTGTTGTTTGAGCGTTTTTCTTGGTTAGTTTCTGCTGTACTTGTGTCAGCTTCTTTCTTCCTGTCTGCATCTGCTTGTGTCTCCTGAATATTTTCCAGATGGCCGAATCTGTTCTTTGTTTCAATCACTTGAGATTCTGTAGGTTTGGCTTGGTTTGTCTTTCTTCGATGAGTTACAGTTTGCCATTTTGTGCGGGCGTTGTTTTTTACCTCTATTTCCAGTGCTGCTTTTTCTTCTTTTAGCTTTTGATTTCCTATTCTTGCTTCTTTAAGCTCTTTTGTTAATATTTCAATTATAAGCTGTAGTGACTCTACGCTTTCCTTGTCTTCTAGTGTACCGTCATTCAGTTTCTCTCCCGCCATTTCATTGTTACCTGCTTGCTGCGTATGTTTTGCGATTTTTTCCTTTTCCGTTGGATTTTTACTGCTGCTTTCGTTTGTACCTTCACTTCGAGGGTTTTTGTTTTCCTCGTTGTTAATTTCCTTTGCGATTTTAAGTTTGTTGTTGTATAACTCTTCACAGTTTCGGAGCTTTGCTTTATAGTTGTACTGTTCCGCCGCCATTGCTATATTAATATCATATGGGTTTAGTACTACTGTCAATAGATATCTCTTTCTACCAGCGTTCAACAGAAGTATATAATGGTGTAGTGGTACCAATTGTCATTAATATAGGTACATTGTGGTGTGGACTAAATAATGAAATAAAACTATAAAGATAGTTAATTCCGTTTATTCACACATTAGGCAACAGGACTGTTAAACCACAGCCCATACTGACAGTCTGTTTCCTAGAACAATGTTGGCCATCTTGATGACATGCTTTGAATTCGACAAAATTTAACGTGGCCGTAATTTCATAACTGTAAAATAGGTAACAGGCTTCTGAAAGAAAAAATTGCCTTTTGACGTTGACCTGTTACAGGGAGGAATAAGGAATTAAATTGTTTCGTTTCCCGAATTATACTGAAAGGTAAGAAGCCTGCAAAACAACAGAGGAATAAAGAATCAGTCATTACATAACCTGAAATATGCTGCCGCTTGGTTATAATAAAAGACACTTTAATAACTGTTTCATATTCTCTCACTCAGAAAAATAATGCACCACAAAATTAGCTATTGTGTACACTATACATATAATTCTTAACGAAACAATGTCAGATTTGAAGCAGTATTTTTATCTTAACCATAACCACCAACTTTGCCCCTTTTTCCTGGAGTGTATACTTGACGCTCGTTATACAACTTACGCTAACCACACACTGCATTGCAGACTTATGACTAATTTATTGTTTACCTCAGCCGTCTTGTAATTAAATGTGTGTTGGCATTTCAGTACAAGCTTGTACAAATTTACATTCAATCCACAGTATTATTTACATTTACAATACCTTTCTTGCATTAAACAATCTAAATCATATTATGAAATGCTGATGAATGATATATGAACGTATATTTGCACAGTTTTCTGTCATTTGTTTCAGGCTAGCCTAAATGCATTTGACAAAAATAATATTTTTAAACAGTCTTTTGTCAATGATGCTATCAATTATCAGTATACCAGTACCACCTGTGGACCAGAATTTCATCGTGAGAGGTTCTTTTACATGCAGTAAATTTATAATATGAGGTTGCTTTTAAACACACTTAAAAATCATCAGTCTGGGCTGTTTTAATTTCGCTGCACACATTTTGGATATCAGTTTGTAAACCTCCATGGTTCAGAAATGGTTATATGCTGTTAACAGATCATTTGGAGGAAATGCCATCATGAATAAAGAAAGGCAACTTTGTGTTGTTTGCTTTGCTTCAGCATACATTATCTACATTGGAAAAACATTAATGTAGAATAAGTGAGGTTAATTGTTAAGGTATGATTACTTAATTTGTTTCCTTAATGTCTTTTAGCATATAGCATTAATGAAACTGCGGAAAAAATGCATTCTATATTATTGGCGTATAGATATGTTAAGTGTGGTGGAAATGTTGGTAAACTCACTTGAATTAATTATTTTTAATTTTCTTCATTTCAATAGCATTGCTTTGTTTCTAATCTAGTGTAAGAATCGGCAAATAAATTTAACTGTATCATGTCATAGGCACCATGTCTGCGCAATAATAATCTTGTTATCTAATTAATTCCTTAGGGTGAGTTGCTTGGTTATGAATTTTTACAACTTTTTTCTTTTATCATGCAGTGACAAATGTTTGTAATAATGTGACAAGCTAATTAATACTTTTGGGTGAGTTATTTGGATATGAAATTTATATACAAAGGCGGCGGAACAGTGCAACTATAAAGCAAAGCTCCGAAACTGTGAAGAGTTATACAACAACAAACTTAAAATCGCAAAGGAAAATAACAATGAGGAAAACAAAAACCCTGGAAGTGAAGGTACAAATGAAAGCAGCAGTAAATACCTATGGAAAAGGAGAAAATCGCGAAACATACGCAGCAAGCAGGTAACAATGAAATGGCGGGAGAGAAACTGAATGACGGTACACTAGAAGACAAGGAAAGCGTAGAGTCACTACAGCTTATAATTGAAATATTAACAAAAGAGCTTAAAGAAGCAAGAATAGGAAATCAAAAGCTAAAAGAAGAAAAAGCAGCACTGGAAATAGAGGTAAAAAACAACGCCCGCACAAAATGGCAAACTGTAACTCATCGAAGAAAGACAAACCAAGCCAAACCTACAGAATCTCAAGTGATTGAAACAAAGAACAGATTCGGCCATCTGGAAAATATTCAGGAGACACAAGCAGATGCAGACAGGAAGAAAGAAGCTGACACAAGTACAGCAGAAACTAACCAAGAAAAACGCTCAAACAACACGAGCGAGAGGGGAAATGAAAGTGAAATAGAGAAGACAAAAGAAGACATAATAGTGCTAGGGGATTCAATAATAAAGCACGTCGACTTATAAAAAACGGCCAAAGTGAATGTGTTCACTGGAATAAAGACAAACGAACTAGAAAACCTAATTGAAAAGAAGAACGCAGGAATCCAAACCCAACCAAAGGCAACATATCTTCACGTGGGAACAAATACAATGAAACAAGCGTCTTGTCCCGAAGAGATTATGGGCAATATATACTGTGTGGCAAAGAGCATAAAACAAATGTATCCGAAAACACTAGTTATTATAAATGGTGTAGTGAAAAGAAGAGATGTTCATTTCAGATTTATAAACAGTGTAAACGAAAATATACGCTGGATGTGTGATAAAACTAAAGTGTGTATTTGTGGATGTAGATAGACAAATAGGAATGGACTGTATAGGGAGAGACGGCCTGCACCTAAGCAGAAAAGGAACAGCAAATCTACAGAGAATAATGAAGAATACCATCTACAGGTGTACAGCTACGATCAACTGGATCATAGATCAGGGAAACTAACTGCAAAGGGGGGTACAGAAAACTTGTCCAGTACAACTAACTTAGAAGAAAATACAACTAAAGGTAAGGCAAATGATTGTACAAACTTCACCACACAAAATCTGTTAAGTCAAAAAATTAATTTGGTAACAAAAAGTAAGGGTAAAAATAAATTTAGTCTGTATCATCAAAACATTCAAAGTATCGCCAATAAAAGAGCACTTATCGAGCAAAACATTCTAAATATGCAACCCGATATAATATTTACAGAGCATGGTCTGAAAATAAAGGAATTAAAGGTAAATAATTATGAAAACTACTCATTGGGGGCTAGTTACTGCAGAAATAACCATAAAAATGGGGCGGGGTGGTAATTTATGTTAAGCAAGAAATTAAATACAAAGAAATAGATTGCAAAAAATTCTGTGAAGAAATGTGCAGCAAAATTGCAGCAATTGAAATAAAGCAAAAAAGTAAAAACCTCATAGTAATAGGTATTTACAGTCCTCCAAATGCAAACAAATTAATTTTTCTCGAGAGATTAGAAGAATGTCTCAACAGTAAAAGTAAAAATAGAGACACCATAGTAATAGGAGATTTCAATATAGATGTTCTAGTAGAAAACAAAAAGAAAAGGCTATTATTAGAAATGCCAGTAAGAAATAATGTCGCACTGGCAGAGACAGAACCAACAAGAGTAACTAAGTATTCAGCAACATGCGTGGATCTCATGTTCTCAAACCTAAATAGGGAATGTTATGAAATTAAAATAATAAAAAATGGACCACTATGGCCAACAAATAGTAAGTAAAACATTAGGTAACTTAAGACCCAAAACTAACAAACTAATAGAGGCCAAAAGAATAGTAAACAAAAACACACTAGAAGCATTACGATACTACATCAAAGAAGCACAATGGGAAGAAATCTGAAAAATATGAAATAAATGAAAAATTTGAATGTTTTGCTAAAATCTTAGAAAAATGCTTAAACACAGCACAATACCTAAATGCAAAATAAATTGTGGTATGCAGAAAAGTAAAACCTGGTCAACCAAAGGTATAAACATCTCAAAAAAATGCATGCAATTCCTAAACAGCTTAAAACATCCAAAACTAGATGATAAATCATACACATATATAGAAAATTACAAACAAATGCTCAATAAAGTAATAATTGAAGCAAAGAAGCAGCACAACAAAATACTGATACAAAATGCAGAAAATAAAATTAAAGTAGCAAGGAATATAATAAAAGCATCACATAAAGAAAAGAAACAAAAATGGGTATAAAACACATGTATCAAAGTGAACAATAGATTAATAGAATACCCAATAAACATAACAGAAAAATTTAATGATTATTACATCAATATTGTAAAAACTTTAGGCCTCAGCCAAGGTCAAAACAACTGAAAATGGTCTATGTGACTCAACTGTGTTACGAGAAATAAGATGTTATTAAACAGATAAACACATTAAAATGTAAACAATCTTTTGGGTTAGATGGACTTACAAATGAAATGGTTAAGCATTGTAAATCTGAAATGGCAGAGATAATGACGCATATAATTAATCAATCTTTTATAACAGGTACATTTCCCAATGCACTAAAAAAAAGTAATAGTAAGACCAATATACAAGAAAAAAAATTCAAAGCATGCAATGGAAAATTATAGACCCATATCATTATGTTCAACATTTTCCAAAATAATAGAGGGATTGTTTTTAACTCAACTACAGAGCTTCTGCAGTAAGTATAAAATAATATCAGAGTACCAATTCGGTTTTCAAAAAAAGAAATCAACAATACAAGCTATCTGTAAAGGAAATGACATCCTCATAAATGCAATAGACAGGAAAGAATATGTAATTGCAATCTTTCTTGATCTTACTAAAGCATTTGACTGTGTAAATATACATAAATTAATAGCTAAAATAGAAAATTATGGCATCCGGGGCCTACCATTAAAATGGCTAAAACCTTATCTACAAAATAGAGAACAATGTGGAAATTATATACAAATCAAATGGTAACCTAAATAAAATCAGCTCATCTTTTAACAAAGTGACTCATGGTGTTCCACAAGGATCGAAACTAGGGCCATATCTATTCCTTATATATATATATATATATATATATATATATATATATATATATATAAAAAGTGCTTATTCAAAATAATAAAAGAAGCAGGTGAAATAGCTATTGGATATGCTGATGATAACACAATTATAGTATGTACAAGATAAATCAAATATACTACTTGATAAAATGAGGGAAGAGCTAGGAAACCTAGGGATGGTAATAAATACAAATAAAACAGAATGGATGCAAATCAGCTTAAAAAAGAAATCCCACCCCATTATTCCTAGACAATAAACAAATACAAGTAACAGAAACAAACTTCTTGGGATTAATAATAGATAAAAGATTAAACTGGAAAAAACATATTAAAAAATAGCAAAAAAAATAAATACAGGACTATACATCTTAAAACAAGCAGCGCAACAAATGGATAGAGATAGCTTAATAAAAATATACTGTGTCTTCATACATTCTCATTTGAGCTATGGGATAATGCACAGAAAAAAACAAATCAAAGAATATTAAGACTACAGAAGCATGCCATTCGAATAATATGTAAACTAAAGAAGATGGATGCTTGTAAAAATTCCTATAAAAAAATATGTTTATTAACATTTCCGGCACTGTATATATATGAATGCATTAAATACTCAATAAAAAATCATAGCAATCAAAGTAGAAACATGCCACAATACATGAATACACAAACATGACACAAGAACCAAACTAAATTATTTCATCAACAGACTAAGAGGAACGTTAAGTAACAAAAGTAAAACCAAAGATTTATACATCATTGATAAACAAATAAAACAGATAACTGAAGAAAACTGTAAACTTGAGCAATTAAAAAGTACCTCTCAGAAAATGTATTTTACTCTATAGAGGAGTATAAAATGTTAAATTAAATACGTTATGCTGTATGATGGTACCCCCTGTATTTTTTTTATAAGGTATATATACTCATTTTATTATTTATACTATATGTTTAGTTTTGTAATCAATCTGACGATACTTGTAAATTATGTATTATAAATGGAGATAATAAAGAAATAGAAAAAATCATGTTTGTAATGATGAGGCAAGCTAATTAATACTTTTGGGAGAGTTGCTCGGATATCAATTTTTATGTTTGTAATAATGTTCCAAGCTAATTAATACTTTTGGGCAAGTTGCTTGGATATGAATTTTTGTTTGTAATAATGTGACAAGCTAATTATTTTTGGGCGAATTGTTCGGATATGAATTTTTATGTTTGTAATAATGTGGCAAGCTAATTAATACTTTTGGGTGAGTTGCTCGGATATAAATTTTTGTTTGTAATAATGTGACAAGCTAATTATTATTTTTGGGCAAGTTGCTTGGATATGAATTTTTGTTTGTAATAATGTGACAAGCTAATTATTATTTTTGGGCGAATTGCTCGGATATGAATTTTTATGTTTGTAATAATGTGGCAAGCTAATTAATACTTTTGGGAGAGTTGCTCGGATATGAATTTTTATGTTTGTAATAATGTGCCAAGCTAATTAATACTTTTGGGCAAGTTGCTTGGATATGAATTTTTGTTTGTAATAATGTGACAAGCTAATTATTATTTTTGGGCGAATTGCTCGGATATGAATTTTTATGTTTGTAATAATGTGGCAAGCTAATTAATACTTTTGGGTGAGTTGCTCGGATATGAATTTTTATGTTTGTAATGTAGCAAGCTAATTAATACTTTTGGGCAAGTCGCTCAGATATGAATTTTTATGTTTGTAATAATGTGCAAGCCAATTGTTACTTTTGGGCGAGTTGCTCAGGTATGAATTTTTGTTTGTAATGTGCCAAGCTAATTAATACTTTTGGGCGAGTTGCTCAGATATGAATTTTTGTTTGTAATAATGTGGCATGCATATTAATACTTTTGGGCCACTTTTCCAGATATGGATTTTTATGTTTGTAATACTGTGGCAAGCTAATTAATACTTTTGGGTGCGTTGCTTGGATATGAATTTTTATGTTTGTAATAATGTGGCAAGCTAATTAATACTTTTGTGCGAGTTGCTCGGATATGAATTTTTATGTTTGTAATGTAGCAAGCTAATTAATACTTTTGGGCAAGTTGCTCAGATATGAATTTTTATGTTTGTAATAATGTGCAAGCCAATTGTTACTTTTGGGCGAGTTGCTCAGATATGAATTTTATGTTTGTAATAATGTGCAAGCCAATTGTTACTTTTGGGCGAGTTGCTCAGATATTAATTTTTATGTTTGTAATAATGTGCAAGCCAATTGTTACTTTTGGGCGAGTTGCTCAGATATGAATTTTATGTTTGTAATAATGTGCAAGCCAATTGTTACTTTTGGGCGAGTTGCTTGGATATGAATTTTTATGTTTGTAATGTAGCAAGCTAATTAATACTTTTGGTCGCGTTGCTTGGATATGAATTTTTGTTAGTAGTACTGTGGCAAGCTAATTGTTACTTTTGGGCAAATTGCTCAGATAGGAACTTTTATGTTTTTAATAATGTGGCAAGCTGATTAAAACTTTTGGGAGAGGTGCTGGGATATGAATTTTTGTTTGTAATAACGTGGCAAGCTATTTATTATTTTTGGGCGACTTGCTCGGATATGAATTTTTGTTTGTAATAATGTGGGAAGGTAATTATTACTTTTGGGCGAGTAAGTCAGATGTGAATTTTTATGTTAGTTATGTGACAAGCTAATTAATACTTTTGGGCGCATTGCTCGGATATGAATTTTTGTTTGTAATAATGTGGCAAGCTAATTAATACTTTGGGGCGAGTTGCTCGGATATGAATTTTTATGTTTGTAATAATGTGGCAAGCTAATTAATACTTTGGGGCAAGTTGCTCGGATATGAATTTTTGTTTGTAATAATGTGGCAAGCTAATTAATACTTTGGGGCGAGTTGCTCGGATATGAATTTTTATGTTTGTAATAATGTGGCAGGGTAATTAATACTTTTGGGCAAGTTGCTCAGATATGAATTTTTATGTTTGTAATACTGCGGCAAGCTAATTGTTACTTTTGGGCAAGTTGCTCAGATATGAATTTTTATGTTTTTAATAATGTGGCAAGCTGATTAATACTTTTGGGCGAGTTGCTCGGATGTGAATTTTTGTTTGTAATAATGAGGCAAGCTAATTATTATTTTTGGGCGAGTTGCTCGGATATTAATTTTTATGTTTGTAATAATGTGGCAAGCTGATTAATACTTTTGGACGAGTTGCTCGGATATGAATTTTTGTTTGTAATGATGTGGCAAGCTAATTAATACTTTTGGGTTAGTTGCTCGGATATGAATTTTTGTTTGTAATAATGTGGTAAGCTAATTAATACTTTTGGGCGTGTTGCTCGGATATGAATTTTTGTTTGTAATGATGTGGCAAGCTAATTAATACTTTTGGGCGTGTTGCTCGGATATGAATTTTTGTTTGTAATGATGTGGCAAGCTAATTATTACTTTTGGGTTAGTTGCTTGGATATGAATTTTTGTTTGTAATAATGTGGCAAGCTAATTAATACTTTTGGGCGGGTTGGTCGGATATGAATTTTTGTTTGTAATAATGTGGCAAGCTAATTTTTATTGTTGGGGGCATTGGTCGGATATGAATTTTTGTTTGTAATGATGTGGCAAGCTAATTAATACTTTTGGGCGCGTTTCTCGGATATGAATTTTTGTTTGTAATAATGTTGCATGCATATTAATACTTTTGGGCGCGTTGCTCGGATATGAATTTTTGTTTGTAATGATGTGGCAAGCTAATTATTACTTTTGGTCATGTAGCTTGGAAATGAATTGTTGCAAGGTTTGCTTTATCAGTCAGTGACAAATGTTTGTAACAATATGGCTAGCTAAATAGTACCTTGGGGTGTGTTGCTTAGAAATGGTTCGTTACAAAGTTTGCTTTAACATGCAGTGACACATGCTTTGTAACTTTTTTTTATTTTTTTTTTTGGGCCTTCATCATCTCTAAATACCTTTGTAGCAATGATAAAGATTGGCACAGCCTTCGGTTTATCCTCATAAAAATATTGCTGAAAATAAATAAATTCCAATTCTTCCTTTTTTGTGCTTTTATCATTATGCAACACATGGCACAAATAGGAATGCATGAATACGGAACTTCAAAAATATTATGTGGTTTTTGGAACTGAAAAGGGAAAACTTATACATGTGTTAGTAAACTCACATAATAGTTAATAATATTAGATTTGCATATTCTTGTATTATTATATGTATTGTTACTTTCATTTTAAATATCACAGTATCAGCAGCAGGTACGACCTAAAAGCAGAGTGTGACATCTTCCTTCTTTACATATACATAAACTTGATTCTTGTCATTTTTAAAAACAAAAGTCCAGGATGCATAGAATTTTTAGTATCTTCAAAATAGCCAAACAAAATGCAAAATTTGCACAAACTAGGACAAACTTGTGCATCAATGACATAAATATAACAATCGGAAATAAACTGCTTAAAGAATCCTTTGGTATATCTATGAATATATCACAGTAAAATTAGTAACTGTCTTATGCAGAACGTCTGTGTGATTTAAGTTTAGAAACATTGCACAATTTTAAACAATTGTTTATAAATATAAAACAAGGAATTGTTGCTTTTACTTTACAGCTATTACAGATGCAAATTAATTGGTAGTATGAACTATACATTTTCATAATCGAGGCGTTTCTACTCCATTTTTTCCCGGATATTATGAGCAGAAATTATTCTTTGATTAATTAATTTAACACAATCTTTTATATGTATTCTGAGATGAAACTGACAAATTATACAGACAGCTATTGTTGCATATGGCTTCCAAACATAATTGAAAATATATTATTACAGTGATGTCAGCTCAGTGCTTTTGTGACTCATTGTTATCCCCTTAATGTTCAACTCCTGTATTATTGTGTGGAATGGCCATTTTTGTGTTTTACTTGCAATTGCATTCATCCAATTCTGTAAAGACAATATATAGTTAGTTTGTACTCCTTTTCATCATTTGCCATTTCTATTGAATAATAATAATCTTCAGTTTTGTAGTGGTACAAACTATAAGGGTCATATCAGCTTTATTGTTATGTCAGGAGTAGTGTGCATTAAAACGAAACTGTTGCAATTAAAAATCCTTAAATGCAATTGCAAATCCCTCACTCTTGGCATAAATTAAATGTGCAGTATTCTCACTTTGAGAGTCGCGTCCTGCAGCTTTTGCTATGCAAAGAGCACAGTAATGCCAACTTAGCTGAAGCAGAAACTGCTTAAATTATTACCAAAATAAATGCTTCACTTGACAGACAGAATACCAAGCATATGGAAATTTGTCATACAGCAAGATACATTGGTGTTTTAAATTTTGCTTATAAAACTGCATGTTTTCTTTGTTGATTACCATGAAGAATATTTGGTCTCGGAGGAAAATTGTTAGAAACTGAAGAGTCTAGTATTCCTTGTGTTGTAAAGACAAATGATGCATTTTACTACTTTCTTATTTTCATTGTGCAGTGTATGTTATTTTAATTGTAAAAATTTGCTTTTTCTGTATTTGTGAAAGATACATATTTTAACCAAAGTTATTACAAGAATGCACAAATATTATGATCGATAAAATTTGTGCCACTTGTTGCTGACATCGTCCATGTACAAATGTTAAAGGTGCTGCTAAAACGTTAATACTACAGGAGAGAGTTTCAAATTTGAGGTCTCTCTCTGAGGAACTTTTGTGATCTTATGCAAAAAATGCCTATGTGTATACATTGAAATGCAGCTGCTTCTGTTCAAAACTTTATTCATTCATACAAGCATTAACATAGCACTTTTGTTTTCTTCTTGAAACAAGTAGAGCTGTACATTGCACATTGTACATAGTTGTTATCCTATCTTCATTTAGAATTATGTGTGCATTTATGCTGTTTTTACACTAGTTTTTAATGGAATTTTTGCAATATTATTATTAACCTGCTATGTACAAAAAATTGCATTACATTTAACCTAGTTGGCAGCCTTTCCAGTTTTCCTCCACTTACAGAATGCATTAATTCAATGTGAAATTATAATTGCTGTGCTGATATAACAAACAGGATTTTAATTCTACTCAGTGAAAGGATGAAACATGTATTTCTGCACAATCCCAATTTCTATAAATACTGTGCTTCTCATCTGATTATAAAAAAAAAAAAAAAAAAAAAAAAAGTAATGTGTTGTGTACAGGAGAAAAAAGTTCAGTTAAACATGGATTTCTTCATGCTGATCATTTTCTTTTCTGGAATTAGCTACTGAGCTTCATTCTAAGTCACATCTCGCTCACAATGAATAATTTACCGTACTTTTCATTTTCTCACGTCGCCCTCCATGGTGTAATGGTTACCATACTAACTTCATATGCCCAAGGTCGCGGGTTCAAACCCGGCGGAAGACGATGGATTTTTTCGGGCGTAAAAATCCTTAGCATGGCTTCCTTCGGAAGGGAAGTAAAGCTGTGGGTCCTGTGTCGTAGATTTACGGCACGTAAAAGAACCTCGAGCCTGATAAGAGAGGCCTCTGAGCAAAATTAAGCTATCTTTCACGCCCAGTATAGAATGGGACGCTGAGAACCAAAGCAGTTAAAGAGCGTCCATAAAGAACAGGCCATTTCATTTTCAATTTCTCACACATAAATGTTAAATGAGCTATTTGGGTATGTTCGGTAACAATTCATTGGTGCGCGAGTTGGGAGTTCGAAAGAACTTCGGTAGATAATTCCTGCATTGAATACGCGAGGGAAGGGATTGCGCAAAATCACACGCTTGGTCGATATAGAAGTCGGTTATATTATCAACGCTATGTTAGTTCTAACAACACTCGTGCGAAAGGTTTTAAAAAGGGCCCTATTCGACCCCTTGCCCTGACCACGGAGTCGACAATCTAGTAAAAGAAAAGAAACTTTAGTGTCAAATTACCATTTGAGAAAAGTTTTTAGCAAAAAGTTTTTGGTAATTATTGAAGTCCACAAAAAGTGTATATAGCTAACATGCAGTGAAGAGAATGAACACCAGCCATAGCCTCAATACACATATCTTTAATATCTTCCATGTGAAGGGTAGATTTGGGTTGGAAGATTTTCGTGAAAATCTTTGTGTCATATTGTTTTTGTTGAGTAGTTAACCATTTCCGAGATATTCCTTGTATTTGTTTTGATTTTGCAGTACTAATATATTTCTCAAATAGAAAGAAGAAGAAGTTGTTTAGGCAATGCAAAGGTAACCAAATTTCAATACCATCACGTAGTAACAGTTTTTAAAACATTTGACTATCACTTAACCTAGTGTATTCCCTTCTAATTATAAGGAAGCAAGTAATAACACAATCTCTAGAATATTTTTGAGTTGGGTTTGTAACACTTAAGTATCACATTAATTTTTCCAGACTAGTTTCGATGCCATGTGAGCTTCATTCCAACTGAATTTCCTCAGGGTGTTCTATGTTGAGGTGTGACGGTCCCTGTTGACGAACCTCTGCAATATATTTTGTGGTGGCAATTCAAAGTTGAATACATGTTATTGGTTTTTAATGATACGAATTTTTTCCCAGACGTTGAGCTTTGCCACATATCTGGCGGGTTTTATAAGGTGTATGTTATTTTGACCAAAAGCTGATTTGTCACTTTACTGCTCTCAAATCTTGTTTCAAGGTGTCTTTGTTTTACCTTTGTAAAATGTGTTACAGTCTATTCATATGCATCACTGTTCCAAAATAACCTTTCATTAAAATTATTCTTAAGACGATTTCTGTTAATGTTTATCTTGATTATTATGAAATAGGTAAAAGAATAAGCTTTTGTAAGAATAGTTTGTTGCAGAATAGGAAGAGAAAGTCATGTGAATGTAGACTTGTGTGAAAGTCAGGTAATTGTATACATATTTAAAACATGAGCGAGGTATAAAGATGTGGCGTTTTGTTTTACAGGTGAAATATGAGGCTAAGAAGTAGAGGGCGTGGCGGCAGTGCTGCACGGCAAAAGGTAGGCCGTTAGTTTCCTCATCATCAGCTGGCTATGGCAGTACAATTTCATCAGATGTTGTTCCATTGGGATCTCAAACTTCCACAAAATTTCCAAAGAAATCTTTTCTCCCAAATATTTAAATTGACAGGTTATTAGCAAGTGATGCTGTGTTAACAAAAATGTGCTGCAATTGCTGATTTTTCTTGTTCCCAAAGTGTTCCTTAAGCTTATTCACTTAGTTTTGTCTATATAGATCTCATCGCATTCTTTGCAATCTATTCTATCAGTCCCAGATTTTTTAGGAGCTGGCATTTTTTCCTTTTTGTTTGCTTTTGTGAGGAATTTATTTTGAGGAATGAGTGGTGTATTGCTGAAATGTGTTATGTGCGCTTTTTGAACACTGGATTTTGTTTTAGGTTGTGTAAACCTGTACAAGATGAACCTGAAAGACAGACACATGCAAATACAAGTGAGTAATGAACATGGACCTAAAAAGCTAACGTTTGGAGTATATCATACTTATACTGACATCACAAATAATCTGAACATTCCCCTAAAACAACTGTAATATGTTAAAAACAGCAGCAGGTTACAAAAAAGAAATGTTTAGTCAAAAAATGATAAAATTAAATACAGCCTTCAAACCACAACACACAAAATCCAGTGCTCAAAAAGGTCACATTCCATCCTTGGGCACATAAAGATTTTCAAAGACAGCAATACAGCACTCATCTCCGAAAATTAATACAACATAAAATTCCTCATGCAAGTAAACCAAAAGGAAAAAATGCCAGCTCTTAAAAAATCCAGGATTTATAGAATAAACTGCAATGAGTGTGATCAAATCAAGTGAAACCTAGAAACATCAAATGTGAAAAAGAAAAATCAGCAGTTTGTAATGGAAATAATTCTAGTTAAAGCCACTAAATAAGAAAAAGAAATTGTAAATATTTATAGCCATAAATCTACTATGTAAATACATTGAACGAGTTACAAATTGTGTACCAGTGCTAATATTTTAAAATATATTTTGTTCCAATTTTCAAGAAACAGTATGTAATCAATAAGGAATATTTTTGTGTATATTTTATTAGGGAAAAAGCAATAATGTGTGTGTAAGTAATTAGAACAATTAGGAAAATGGCTACAAATGTATGGAGATGTTCATTGTTTAGGCGCAGTAAGCAAAAAAAAAGTTGAGGAGAAATGATTTTGTAGAAGCTAGAGAAATGCTTTGTGTCCAGAAAGCAAGGAGCATTGATACAAGTACTAATATATCACGATTATTATTAAAAGTAATAATTCTATGAGAGGATTGCTTCGATGAATAGTAAGTAATAGTGTTTAAAAAATTGGCATTTCATAAATCTAATAAAAGTTATAAATTACAACTCACCTTCAATAGTTCTTATTCCACAACGACCCAATCATGCTGAAAATGAACTCTGGTGGAAAAAATACTTTGTTATGCACATCACGTAAATTCAGCTATACAACTGGAATTTGAACTGTATATTGTTGCAGCATATGGAAGGTTAGCTGCCATAGTTTGTGTAACTGTCCAAACTAAAAATGTCCTTCCTCCCTTTGCACCGAAATCCGCTGCAAATTGCAGCACATTATTGCATACAAGGACACAAAATTGGCAATACTGCACAACTTGTTAGGTAGGTACAAAAACCTGCCAATTTAAATATTTGGGAGAAAATATTTCTTTGGAAATTTTGTCCAAGATTAAAAAACTTTGAGATCTCAATGGACAAAAATCTGATCATTAAATTAATAGAAGCACCATCACAGGAGAGGCAATCAGCTGATGATGAAGTGATTCCTTGAAACTAGTTCTCAGGTAATTTAATAAAATAGTATATTTGCAACTGCTTCTAAAGTATAATATGTAATTAATATTTTCATTATGTCTCCCAATTCAAAACTATTGAATTGAAACATTGTCTAAAAACATGTTTATGATAAAGTATATATTTAGAAAATGAACACAGGTATAAAGGATCCAAGAAACACCCAGTGCAAGCAGAGTAAGAAATATTGGAAAAATGAGTCGAATTTACACTTGAATTGCTTGACTAAGTAATTAATTACCTGGACATGTTTCGAAGGCATATTAATTACTTAGTGAAGCAATTCAAGTGTATATTCGACTCATTTTGTAACCAATGTGTAATTATGCTTCACTGTGTACCACTTCCAGTATTTTGCTTCTTTTGAGAGTAAGAAATACTGAAATTAGTGAGTCAGTTATTATGATATAAACAGTTGGAGACTGGAATAAAGTTTATTGAATAATTCATAGTTTTAATCTATGTGTTTGGATTATCAGGTGCTGTTTTACTCATATGTTGTGAAAGTATTACGCTATTTGAATATAGAGAGGAGATGTTTACATGTGCCAGCAGCAGTTCAGCCTCTTTAAGCTAGTTCTGCATCTAAAGGTTTACGATGGCACCTTCTTAAACGTGAATCGTCCACATCTAGGGTGGAGATGTTTACATGTGCCTGCAGCAGTTCAGCCTCTTTAAGCTAGTTCTACATCTAAAGGTTTACGATGGCACCTTCTAAAACATGAATCGTCCAGACCTAGGGTGGAGATGTTTACATGTGCCAGCAGCAGTTCACCCTCTTTAAGCTAGTTCTGCATCTAAAGGTTTATGATGGCACCTTCTAAAACGTGAATTGTCCAGACCTAGGGTGGAGATGTTTACATGTGCCAGCAGCAGTTCAGCCTCTTTAAGCTAGTTCTACATCTAAAGGTTTACGATGGCACCTTCTAAAACATGAATCGTCCAGACCTAGGGTGGAGATGTTTACATGTGCCAGCAGCAGTTCACCCTCTTTAAGCTAGTTCTGCATCTAAAGGTTTATGATGGCACCTTCTAAAACGTGAATTGTCCAGACCTAGGGTGGAGATGTTTACATGTGCCAGCAGCAGTTCAGCCTCTTTAAGCTAGTTCTGCATCTAAAGGTTTACGATGGCACCTTCTAAAATGTGAATCGTCCACACCTAGGGTGGAGATGTTTACATGTGCCAGCATACAGCATCAGTTCAGCCTCTTTAAGCTAGTTCTGCATCTAAAGGTTTACGATGGCAGCTTCTAAAACGTGAATCGTCCACACCTAGGGTAGAGATGTTTACATGTACCAGCATCAGTTCAGCCTCTTTAAGCTAGTTCTGCATCTAAAGGTTTACGATGGCACCTTCTAAAACGTGAATTGTCCAGACCTAGGGTGGAGATGTTTACATGTGCCAGCAGCAGTTCAGCCTCTTTAAGCTAGTTCTGCATCTAAAGGTTTACGATGGCACCTTCTAAAACGTGAATTGTCCACACCTAGGGTGGAGATGTTTACATGTGCCAGCAGCAGTTCACCCTCTTTAAGCTAGTTCTGCATCTAAAGGTTTACGATGGCACCTTCTAAAACGTGAATCGTCCACACCTAGGGTGGAGATGTTTACATGTACCAGCATACAGCATCAGTTCAGCCTCTTTAAGCTAGTTCTGCATCTAAAGGTTTACGATGGCACCTTCTAAAACGTGAATTGTCCACACCTAGGGTGGAGATGTTTACATGTGCCAGCAGCAGTTCACCCTCTTTAAGCTAGTTCTGCATCTAAAGGTTTACGATGGCACCTTCTAAAACATGAATTGTCCAGACCTAGGGTGGAGATGTTTACATGTGCCAGCAGCAGTTCACCCTCTTTAAGCTAGTTCTGCATCTAAAGGTTTACGATGGCACCTTCTAAAACGTGAATCGTCCACACCTAGGGTGGAGATGTTTACATGTACCAGCATACAGCATCAGTTCAGCCTCTTTAAGCTAGTTCTGCATCTAAAGGTTTACGATGGCAGCTTCTAAAACGTGAATCGTCCAGACCTAGGGTGGAGATGTTTACATGTGCCAGCATACAGCAGCAGTTCAGCCTCTTTAAGCTAGTTCTGCATCTAAAGGTTTACGATGGCAGCTTCTAAAACGTGAATCGTCCAGACCTAGGGTGGAGATTTTTTACATGTGCCAGCAGCAGTTCACCCTCTTTAAGCTAGTTCTGCATCTAAAGGTTTACGATGGCACCTTCTAAAACGTGAATTGTCCAGACCTAGGGTGGAGATGTTTACATGTGCCAGCAGCAGTTCAGCCTCTTTAAGCTAGTTCTGCATCTAAAGGTTTACGATGGCACCTTCTAAAACGTGAATTGTCCAGACCTAGGGTGGAGATGTTTACATGTGCCAGCATACAGCATCAGTTCAGCCTCTTTAAGCTAGTTCTGCATCTAAAGGTTTACGATGGCACCTTCTAAAATGTGAATCGTCCACACCTAGGGTGTGCTCTTCTAACTCAAGCTATGAACAAGAAATTAGTACATTTCTGTAAAACATATCATCATTGGCGCAAAGTAATATTTTGTGATGAAAGCACTTTCAAATTGGTCAGAGAAAAGTGCAACAAACGTGCCATGGTCTGCATGAGATCTGTTAAACATCCAGAAAGTGTGATGGTAGAAGTGGCTTGTACTTTCTCCCTAAGAACAGGAATTATGTAGAAGTGTTGCTGATTCATCAGATGGTGCCTCTGCTCATAGAACAAAGATGGTTGTTCAGCAGACAATAATACAAGAGCTGCTGAAGTGGAAATGTTACAGACTGGTGAAAAGATCATGCACAAGTTAAAAATAAAGTCAGTTGTCATGTAAAGATAAACATAACTACAAGACTGTTTCTATAATACAAAAATTCTGTTGGAGTTGATTCCCATAGTCATATATAATTGAGTAAATTAATGCAAAGCAGACTATATTACACAAAACAAATAATGTATTTTGTTACAATCTCACTAATATGTGAGAATTTACTGTCAACAACCTAATCCAGCATGAAATGTTATCATTATATAAACTCAAAGTTGCTGTTTTTAAAATTAGAAACTATAAATTATTTTTTTTTTCATATGATTTTAAGTTATTAAAATGTTGCATTATTAGGTATACAACATCTTTCATTTCTCCAACTAAAATGCAAAGATCATTATTGTTAAACTGTGTGATTGTGTCATCAGTATAAAGACAAACTAATACTGTTGGGCAATATAAAATAAATAGGAACTCATGATACAGTCTCTTTTCTTTCACAAATAAAAGTTACCCTTGTGCTATTTAATGCAGTAGTTTTATATCATCATGTGTAATGTCTCTTATTCAAACACTGGTATACAATTTATTAAGCAAAATAATTTTAACTCCACAAACAATTACTTTGGTAAGATTCAACAGGACACCTACTGGTATCAATTATATTGATTATATATTCAATGAAGGATGACACTACAGATATTGTTGACTTGTCTTGAATGAGTCCATTTTAAAGAACTGGTTAGATCCAGTTGCTAACTCTGTTAACTATGTATTTCTTTGCTCTAACATCATTTTCCTCTATTTGGTGTCCATTGTATTCTCAGTTTTAACTGTATTTACTTGCAATATAACACTTTATAGCTTTCACTGTTACAGAAGGAGCTTGCTTAGCCTACTCCATGATTTGTGTTCTTGTTTTTCATAATAATGTAGCTATACTAGGAAAACTAAATTAAAACACAAACAAAAAGTGCCATACAAGTATAACTATCACTTGAATGATGAGTAGAGAAAGTGATGTGAGTGTAACTTGCAGAGTGAGGCAGCAGTAGTAGGAGGGGAAGATGAGGCAGAACCATGTCGCAGGAAATCAAAATATCGTGTCAGCTTCTGTGGTGAGGTTAAGGTTCAATGCTTCAACAAGGCCACAAGAGACATCATAACTACTTCTCAAAACGACATGGTGAGTCATTGTATAACAAACTGGGGGTGGGGGGGATGCAATCTCAAAAAAAAAGAAAGAAAGAAAGCATTGTAAGCATAAGAAGAATATTATGTTAATGAAAATTGACACTCTTTGAATACCTTGTATCTTTTGTTCTCACTCGCTTTTGTACAGGCAGTCACATCAAAGTTTGCAAGAATTCATAGCACTGTAAGAGGTATAAGTTTGTTCTCAGAAAGAGCATATCAACTAATGATGCCATTTTCAGTTTAACTAAGGAAATTCTCGGATGGCAAACTTAATACACTATGAATATTCTGTGGTCTATTAAAGGCATTTGATTGTGTTAATTATGAAATACTTCTATCAAAATTATCATAGCATTGTATTAGGGGTAAAGGGTATCATTGGATTACATCTTACTTATCAAACAGAAAGCAAAAGGTTATAATAAATACTTCAAATAATAGCAATGTATATTCCCAATGTTTTAAATAAAGCATGGTGTCCCACAAGGTTCCATTCTGGGTCCCTTATTATTTTTACTGTAAATAATTGATCTACCTGCAGTAATAAACAACAATGCCTAATCAGTTATTTTTGCAAATGGCAAAAGTATTATAATTAAAGAACACAATGTCGGTCAGCTCCCAGAATCATCTAAAACAGTCTTCAACATGTTAAATAATTTGTGTGAAAGTAGCAAAATTCACATAAAGTAACTATATTACTTTTTGCACAAAGCATAAAAATATGGCAGATAGAATATGAAAGTAATAACCAGATTGCAAAAGCCTGTAACTCCAAATTCCTGGGTCTTATGATTGATCATAACACCATATTGATTATATCTTACCCAAACTGAGCTCTGTATGTTTTAATTCAGCTTATAAATAAGAGCATACTAAAAACAGATTACTATGCATATTTTCATTCATTGATGACCTATGGAATAATATTTTGGGTAAATTCAGTAAATGCTAAAAAAGTATTCATTGTGAAAAAAACGGTAATAAGAATAATGGCAAGTAAAGACAATCAACTCACTGCAAACCACAAAATGTTTGGAATTTTACCATTAGCCTTTGAATATATTCTAACCGTATTGTAATAAATATCCCAGAAAAGTTTACAAAAAATACAGATATTCATAACAAAGAGACAGGACTTACATAGACCAATAAAAAGGGGATTACTACAAAGAAATAGTTTTGTTTAATTCACTTCCCTCTTCTATAAAACAAAAACAAGTTTAGATCACAATAAAAAAGATACCATATTACTCACAGCTTCTATACAGAGGAGGATTTCATTCAATCAAAAAACACTGGTGTAAATATAATAAACATGAATATTCTGTGTATGGGTAGGTTTTTGGAAATAGTCATCTAATTGTAAATTATGCAGAAGTGACAGCTCTGAAAATTCATTGTTAGAGTTATTATTTGTAATAGTTGGCATGGTATAATAAGTGTAGACACTCTTGTACAGTATATGTCAACATCTCTAATGTAGATTACATGTGGATCCTAATCAGTGGATATTTTCAACATTACAAAAACATATGGCTCAAATGAGGATATACATACACAACAGCAGTGAATCAGATTGAAGTATAACTTTAAAATAGGGGAATCTTGCGGTTAGAGATCCACCAATCAAAACTTTAGTCTTTGTATATACTGAAGTAGATGAAGTTCTTATTATTAACAATGCAATTTCACTAAACACCTATTGGCCACTAATTCAACCAAATTCTTTACACACCATGTTTCGCTTTACATACTGAGTTTTACTTTCTACACCATATGTTAATTTACATACTATGTGTTACAAAACACATCATGTTTTACTTTACATATAATACTTTACTTTACACACCATTTTTACTTTACATAACATGTTTTACTTTACACACCATGTTTTACTTTACACACCATATTTTACTTTACACATCATTTTTACTTTACACACCATGTTTTACCTTACACACCATATTTTACTTTACACACCATGTTTTACTTTACACACCATGTTTTATTTTACACATCATATTTTACTTTACAGACCATGTTTATGTTTTACTTTACACACCATGTTTTACTTTATACACTATGTTTTACTTTACACACCATGTTTTACTTTACACATAATATTTTACTTTGCACATCATATTTTACTTTTTTTTTGTAGTGTTTAACGCCAGCTTTAACTACTTATGGCACCGCAGGCGGTGACACTGATGATATGTGAATGATGATGGAGCACAGGTGGAGTGCGATGGTGGGGGAAACCGGAGTACCCGGAAAAAAACCCGCCCCAGCGCCGCTATATTACTTGACACATAATATTTTACTTTACACATAATATTTTACTTTACACATTAATATTTTACTTTACACAGAATGTTTTACTTGACACATATTTTACTGTATGCATCATATTTTACTTTATACACCATGTTTTACTGAATATGTGTATATTGTGATAATAAAGTTCACATCAAGGTGCCATCTTATTCTGTATATCTGTATACACATATAACTATTTAGTTTGGATGTGGTTACTCACCAGTATAACACAAGGAGTATTTTGTTTTAACAGGTAGAAAAGCTGAAGCCTGGGAAGCGTGATTCTGCAACGAGGTAAGATACCAATTTGGACTCTTAACATGTACATAGCAGGGCAACAAGATATTATATCCTATCCAAAAGTTTAATTTCAAAATTACACTAAAGTACATGTTTTGAGGCCCCTGAATATAAAAAGAGTCTTTTTAGAAGAAGGTCCCTGTATAGTGTCTGTGGGCGAGATTACACATAATTGTATATCAAAGTTAGAAGGCACAGATCATCTTCTAGGGAAGCAACACAAATCTCTGCACCCAAACTACCTTTTAAAGAGTTTTTTTTTTTCAAAATGTCTATAATGATTGTAATTTAAATTTAAGATACTTTCGTATAAAAATGAAGTGTAATCTTGAATTTTCCGGCAATAAACTCTCAACTTGCCTACATTATTTCAAACTGATAAAATATAAGACATGTAGATGTGGTTAAAAAAGACAAGTTGTCACATGAAATCATTTCTTTTGTGAAAACAGCTATTTTTCAGATTTTCCTATTCTTAGAGGCACTTTTCATATTCTGTGGATTTCTCCAAAGAGATGAAAATATTTTATATCCTGTGTGCTGGTAAAGCAAACAAAAGCAATCGTACCAGCTCTACACAGATTTGAGTATCACTTCGGCCTAATCTGCTCTGTTAAACCATTGTGCCTAAGGGAGTATAATTTTATAGCTTCCATTTTAAGTCATTTATGTTACACCCAGTAAGTTTATAGAGGAAACATGTCATAACATCTCAGATGTTTCTGTTACACCAGTATTATTAACTGTTACTATTAGCTCTCCAAATGCTATAAAATGTCACATGTTTATGTTACACCCAGTATGTTTATGGTTGACCATATTTCATTATTAACTGTTACTATTAGCCCTCCCATTGTTATAACATGTCACATGTTTATGTTACACCCAGCATGTTTATAGTTGACCATATTTCATTATTAACTGTTACTATTAGCCCTCCCATTGTTATAACATGTCACATGTTTATGTTACACCCAGCATGTTTATAGTTGACCATATTTCATTATTAACTGTTACTATTAGCTCTCCCATTGTTAAAACATGTCACATGTTTATGTTACACCATGTTTATAGTTGACCATATTTCATTATTAACTGTTACTATTAGCCCTCCCATTGTTATAACATGTCACATGTTTATGTTACACCCAGCATGTTTATAGTTGACCATATTTCATTATTAACTGTTACTATTAGCTCTCCCATTGTTATAACATGTCACATGTTTATGTTACACCCAGTATGTTTATAGTTGACTATATTTCATTATTAACTGTTACTATTAGCTCTCCCATTGTTATAACATGTCACATGTTTATGTTACACCCAGTATGTTTATAGTTGACTATATTTCATTATTAACTGTTACTATTAGCTCTCCAAATGCTATAACATGTCACATGTTTATGTTACACCCAGTATGTTTATAGTTGACCATATTTCATTATTAACTGTTACTATTAGCTCTCCCTTTGTTAAATCGCCGTCCGTGGTGTAATGGTTACCATGCTGACTTCATATACCCAAGGTCGCGGGTTCAAACCCGGCGGAGGACGATGGATTATTTCGAGCGTTAAAATCCTTAGCATGGTTTCCTTCGGAAGGGAAGTAAAGCCGTTGGTCCCGTGTCGTAGATTTACGGCACGTAAAAGAACCGCAAGCCTGATTGAGAGGCCTCTGAGCAAAATTAAGCGGTCTTTCACGCCCAATTTAGAATGGGACGCTGAGAACCACAGTAGTTAAAGAGCGTCCATAAATAACACAACATTTAATTTTTCCCATTGTTAAAAGATGTCACATGTTTATGTTACACCCAGAATGTTTATAGTTGACCATACTTCATTATTAACTGTTACTATTAGCTCTCCCATTCTTATAACAGGTCACATGTTCATGTTACAACAGTATGTTTATAGTTGACCATACTTCATTATTAACTGTTACTATTAGCTCTCCCATTGTTATAACAGGTCACATGTTCATGTTACAACAGTATGTTTATAGTTGACCATATTTCATTATTAACTGTTGCTATTAGCTCTCTCATTGTTATAACATGTCACATGTTTATGTTAAAACAGTATGTTTATAGTTGACCATATTTCATTATTAACTGTTACTATTAGCTCTCCCATTGTTAAAACATGTCACATGTTCATGTTACACCCAGTATGTTTATAGTTGACCATATTTCATTATTAACTGTTACTATTAGCTCTCCCATTGTTAAAACATGTCACATGTTCATGTTACACCCAGTATGTTTATAGTTGACCATATTTCATTATTAACTGTTACTATTTGCTCTCCCATTGTTAAAACATGTCACATGTTTATGTTACACAAGTATGTTTATAGTTGACCATATTTCATTATTAACTGTTACTATTAGCTCTCCCATTGTTATAACATGTCACATGTTTATGTTACACCATGTTTATAGTTGACAATATTTCATTATTAACTGTTACTATTAGCTCTCCCATTGTTATAACATGTCACATGTTTATGTTACACCATGTTTATAGTTGACTGTATGTCATTATTAACTGTTACTATTAGCTCTCCCATTGTTAAAACATGTCACATGTTCATGTTACACCCAGTATGTTTATAGTTTACCATATTCTTTTATTAACTGTTGCTATTAGCTCTCCCATTGTTCTCCCCAGGGGCCTACTACGGTAGGTATGGGTATGGCTCACCCGTGGTCCCGAGCCAACCTTGACTCCCTCAGTGGGCAACCTCTAAGTGGTGAGAGAGTCACTAGGTCAAAATGCCCACCCACGTGTAGGCCGTGCGTGGAGACCCGTGTCGGTGGAAAGGAATATCCTGGTTGGTTGAGGGTTGTATATCTGAGCCTGGGCCTTCTGTTTTTTCAGTGACTAGGGAGGGTACGCAACTTAATACACCACTTTGGTTTCTGCTTCACCTAAACGTGAGGCTAGGGACTAGCCCACCCCTAGTCAATCGGCCAGGACTAGGTATTATATAGGTGAGTGGGACGGCGAGCCTGCTATATCCCCTGTGTAGCCCTGTCATCCCAGTAGGGTGACCCTTTGTTGGACTCCGTGGTGGGTGGGGAGCACCGGGGGATGAAAATTCAAATTTATTTTCATGGCAAAATTCAAAAAAAATCCATTAAATATGGTACTGAGTTCGGAAGAGAAGTAGTCGGGTGTTTTGGTCCTCGCTACTTAATTGTTAATAGAATGGAGGAAGGAAGAAAGTTCTCTAGCGTAAGCCGTTTTGTTATTCAAAAGGGTCTTGATAACATTGCTGGTCTTGTAAAATCTTGTATAAGAGCTCGTAATGGCACGCTCCTGGTAGAAGCAGAATCAGCATCCCAGGCTGCAAAAATACTAAAGGCCAAAATGTTAGCTAGCTATCCAGTAAAGGTCGATGTACACAAAAGCTTGAATTCCTGACGCGGTGTGGTAAACACGCGCGCATTGGACGGTTTGACCTGTGAGGAAATTCAAGAAAATCTTGCTCCCCAAGGCGTAACATCTGTGTTTCGGGTTCAAAGAAAAGTAAATGGAGAATTCGTGCCTACCCGTACCCTGTTTATTACCTTTGATTGGATAGATCTCCCACAAAGGATAATGGCAGGGTATGAATCCATTGAGGTAAGACCGTATATACCGAAGCCGCTCATATGTTATAAATGTCAGCGCTTTGGCACACCAGTGAATTCTGCAACGTCAAGTCTACCTGTGTGAACTGTGGCAAAAGCTCACGTGATGGAGAATGCACGTCTGCTCCAACGTATGTTAACTGTAACAGTGAACATCCATCAAGTTCCCGTAGTTATCCCCATTTTGCGGAGGAAAAGACGGTCCAGGAGATACGGGTTAAAGAGAAGGTGTCCTTCTTGGAAGCCCGGAAACTCTTGCGAATCCGCTAACCCTCTGTCCCGAAGTATGGTACCTATAGCTCAGTTGTAGCTAAATCGGTACAAAGTCGGGAAATCGCAACTCAAACCTACGATATAAAGATTGCAGAAAAGATTCTCATAGCCAGCTCACTTCCTAGGCCTTCGACTTCAACATCTAAGTCAGTAGCAACATCACCTACATCTGAAACTGTAAAAAGCGCTAAAATTAAACCGCCGCCAAAGCATTCGACCTGGACCAAAAAGTCTGGAAAGCTATTAATATATAAAGGACCAGAATGAAAGTTCAAGAACACCTATGAGAGAACTGACTTCCTCAAGCAAAGCGTAAAGTCTACTCCCAAAGCCACAAAGGGAAACGAGTTCACGGAGGTCCTCTTCTCAGGATTCGTCTGGGAAGACTCAGCTCGGCGACTATCATCTTCGTCGGTCTGTATTTCCAATTGGTTCGAGGCACTCGAACCGAAATTTTCAATTGGAAAAGGGCCCTCCCAAGTGGAGGAGATGGAGGAAGGTGCTACTGCCCACACTGCCAGAAGGGCAGTGACCAAGAGGCAGGACCATCCTCCCGTAGAAGGTGTCTTCCCGACACCTAAAAAGAATAACCTCAACCGACCTCCGCAGCCTTCAAAATAGAAACAACCACAATGTACAACTTATCCCATTATATAGAACATGGCTATTCTACGATGGAACTTACGTGGAATGAGAACACATCGACCTGAGCTTGAACTGCTGCTTAACCAGAACGATCCTTTGGTCGTATGTTTGCAAGAGACTAAGCTCTGTCCACAAGACAGCTTCAAAATCAAAAGGTACACCCCTGTAAGGTGTGATCTATCATCGGAAGAGGGTGTATCTGTGCACGGAGGCACAATGATGCTCATCAGAGATGATTTATTCGCGCAATGTGTATCATTACAGTCCGACATCCAGTCAGTAGCTGTAAAGA
Source organism: Hymenopus coronatus (assembly GCA_030762935.1). Lineage (NCBI taxonomy): Eukaryota > Metazoa > Arthropoda > Insecta > Mantodea > Hymenopodidae > Hymenopus > Hymenopus coronatus. The sequence goes on from CM060896.1 coordinate 176,559,210, forward strand.
TTAAACTGTCACATACCAGATTCACCATTTGTAATATATACCTTCCTCCGAGTGACGACCTCTCGCTCACTGATTTAGGGTATCTAGTTTCTCAACTACCATCACCTTTTCTTTTGGTAGGTGATGTAAATGCCCAGCATCCACTTTGGGGCTCACCTCGGGCTTGTACGAGAGGTAAGTTAATTGCTGATTTCTTGAATAATTCTAACCTAATTCTCCTGAACACCGGAGAACCTACATTTCTTTCTGATGCTTTCAACAGTTTTTCACACTTGGATTTAGCAGTTTGTTCACCACCATTAGCATCTTCCTTACAGTGGAATATCATCTCTGATATACATTCTAGTGACCACTTTCCATGTCTTATCAGTCTCTTGCCACAAGATACATGTTCCACACGTTTACCTAGATGGCGCATAGATCAACTGGAACCTTTACTCCCGGTTGGTTGTCTTTTATTACAACAAGCACAACTCTGCGAATGTCTTAGTGGAGCACCTCACTTCTTGATGCTGCCGAGCAGTCTATTCCACGGTCGAGGACCCAAACCAGTCGTAGATTTCCGGTACCTTGGTGGACTGATGAATGCCGGAATGCCATTCGTGCTCGCAGGCGTGCTCTCAGGATTTTCCAATGTCGCCCAACACAGGATAACCTGAATGAGTATAAAAAGATGCGTGCCAAATCTAGGCAGGTTGTTAAGGATAGCAAAAAGACATCATGGAGCAAGTTTGTAGCGTCATTCAATCGACATACACCTTCCTCTATCGTATGGGATAAGTTAAGGCGCGAGGACGGAAAAATGACTCTTAGGCCAACCGCCGGTCTTAAAACAGCTGTAGGAGTTGTTGTTAATAAGTTTGACATGGCCAACACTTTTGGCAGTGCTTTCGCTCAAGTGTCTAGCTCAGAGAATTATTCGCCTGATTTTCTTCCCGTTAAGGCTCAGGTGGAATCGCAAGGTTTCAACTTTCGTTCTAAAAATCTTAAAGATTACAATCGACTCTTCACCATGAGGGAGTTAGACCATGCACTATCATCTTCGCGAAACTCTGCACCAGGTCCTGATGGAATACACGTCCAAATGTTGCAATATCTCTCCTGAAGGTAAGGCCTTCCTGCTCGAGGTCTATAATCGTGTTTGGGTTGACGTGGCGAGAGGCCACCATCTTACCTATTTTGAAAGCTGGAAAGGACCGTTTTCTTCCATCCAGCTACCGTCCAATTTCCCTCACCAGTTGCGTTTGCAAGGTGATGGAACGCATGATCAATGGACGGTTGATATGGTGGCTGGAAACTCACAACCTACCAACCAACACCCAGTGCGGTTTTCGACGATGTCGTTCAGCAGCTGACCACCTTGTCTCGATTTCGACGCAGATAATGAATGGATTCATGAAGAACTGTCAAACCGTTGGGGTGTTCTTTGACCTCGAAAAGGCTTATGATATGTGCTGGCGGGCAGGAATAATACGTGCCCTATACAACTGGAACATACGTGGACGCCTTCCGTTATTCATTCAGGGGTTTATGAAGGACCGCGTTTTCCGAGTAAGGGTCAGCTCGGTTTTATCAAATATTTTTGTTCAAGAGAACGGAGTGCCACAGGGATCGGTACTAGGCGTCACGCTGTTTGCTATAGCAATTCAGTCTCGAAATGTATTCTCCCAGCATTTTTTGGAACGCAGTCAGCAGCGGTTTTTAGACAACCTTTCAGATTGGAGTTCTAAAAATGGATTTCGCTTCTCTGCTGAGAAATCACTCTGCATGAACCTCTGGCGCCGCAGGAGGCGATAACCACCTTCGTTGCGATTTGGCACAGTTTTACTACCATTCGGGGACGAGACGAGATTCCTTGGATTGATATTCGATAGTAAACTGTGTTAGTCACCATATATAGCACAGCTGAAAGCGCGCTGTAACCATTCTCTGAATATTCTACGGATACTGAGTGGCAAATCTTGGGGATCGGATCAGACAGTCTTGCTGCGGCTTTATAGCCCACTGATCCGAGCCAAGTTAGATTACGGATGCATAGTTTATTCTTCGGCAAGACCATCTGTGCTGAGCAGATTAGACACTGTCCATAATCAGGTTATACGTGTGGCTGTTGGAGCTTTTCCTACTAGTACAGTAGCCAGCCTTTATGCTGAATCGGCAGAACCCCCTCTGCAGTGTAGACGCGATATTCTGTTAACAAATTATGGCTGTGGGCTAAATTGCATCCTTTCGCATCCAACATTCCCTCCTTTTTTAACACCGAGGTGGACGAACGTTATAGAAATATCTCAATTAGTCCACGGCCCCCAGGTGTTCGCTTCCGAATGCTTCTTCATAAGCCCGATAGTGTAATGCCTAGAATGTTTCCCAAGGGGAAAAGGGTGCACCCACCTTGGTTACTTACAACATCCCATGTAAACCTCGGAATGACTGCATACCGAAAGTCTACAATGCCTTTTTCTAGTATCCGTAGATGTTTTTTAGAATTTTTGTCAAACTACAATGACCGAACTTGTATGTATACTGACGGAAGTAAGTGCACCGTTGGTGTTGGGTGCGCCTTTGTTTATGATACCGAACAATATACATTCGGTTTTCATAGTGGCACATCTATTTATAGTGCGAAGCTATAGGCAATATATCGAGCCATTCTGCACGTTGGCCGTCGAAATTTAAGTGACTGCCTTATATTGAGTGATTCCCTGAGTGCACATCAGAGCCTTGGTGATCTCTACAACTATCTTCTTATTGTGCAGCGTATCCAGGGTGCCCTCCATGTGTTATCTACTTACGGGGTTAATTTGGAGTGTGCATGGATTCCTAGTCACATTGGCTTGCCGGGGAATGATCTGGCAGATTTTGCAGCAAAGACGGCAACCACCGAGCCCAGTACAAAAATTTCTTGTATAACATCAGAAGACTTTAAGCTTGTTGTGCATAGGGCGATACTTTCGTGCTGGCACGATGAGTAGTCAGCTCTTCGCGGAAACAAGCTTAGAGTAGTGAAAGACCTTCCAACAAACTGGGTAACTTCTTCTCGTCATTCTCGGCGGGAGGAAGTAATTTTGGCTCGTTTGCATATTGGCCACTGCAATTTTACACATAGTTTCCTTTTTAAGAGTGAATCTGCTCCATTGTGTCCATCATGTGTTGCTAGATTGTGTTAATGTTGCACATATTCGGGAATCACTGCAACTGCCGGTCAGTCTTGCAGAAGTCCTGGCGGACGATAGTCGAGTGGTACCTAAGATTTTTACACTTTTATCGAAGATACCATTCAAATTACGGATTTAGTTGTTTTTATCCTTGTTTTTGTATTAGTTTTGATTTTTTTTTCTTTTCTCAAATCACCAATCTGTGGCTTTTTTTATGATTACCTTTTTACATTAATTTTTTGACTAATCTCTCGTTCTTATTAATAATATTTCTTATTGAGCTTTATCTCTGGCTTTTGCCATGATTTGTTTAATAAGGGCGCTGCTAATCTTGTAGTTGAACGCCCATAAACACTAACCATCAACATCATCATCTCCCATTGTTATAACATGTCACATGTTTATGTTACACCCAGTATGTTTATAGTTGACTATATTTCATTATTAACTGTTACTATTAGCTCTCCCATTGTTATAACATGTCACATGTTTATAGTTGACTATATTTCATTCTTAACTATTACTATTAGCTCTCCCATTGTTATAACATGTCACATGTTTATGTTACACAAGTATGTTTATAGTTGACCATATTTCATTATTAACTGTTACTATTAGCTCTCCCATTGTTATAACTTGTCACATGTTTATGTTACACAAGTATGTTTATAGTTAAACATATTTCATTATTAACTGTTACTATTAGCTCTCCCATTGTTATAACATGTCACATGTTTATGTTACACCAGTATGTTTATAGTTGACCATATTTCATTATTAACTGTTACTATTAGCTCTCCCATTGTTATAACATGTCACATGTTTATGTTACACAAGTATGTTTATAGTTGACCATATTTCATTATTAACTGTTACTATTAGCTCTCCCATTGTTATAACATGTCACATGTTTATGTTACACAAGTATGTTTATAGTTGACCATATTTCATTATTAACTGTTACTATTAGCTCTCCCATTGTTATAACATGTCACATGTTTATGTTACACAAGTATGTTTATAGTTGACCATATTTCATTATCAACTGTTACTATTAGCTCTCCCATTGTTATAACATGTCACATGTTTATGTTACACAAGTATGTTTATAGTTGACCATATTTCATTATTAATTGTTACTATTAGCTCTCCCATTGTTATAACATGTCACATGTTTATGTTACACAAGTATGTTTATAGTTGACCATATTTCATTATTAACTGTTACTATTAGCCCTCCGTTTATCATTGTTGTTGGCATGATGGTATTGAATTGTTCTGCGACCAACTGCATTTGTGTGAGATTCTCTTCAATAACACTCCATATGTGTATCTAATTTTCTAACCATATTGGCAACTTTAAAATGTTTAAAATCAACCTTATTGGTGGATTTTCATTTAAATATATTTTTCAGCTTTTTTTCTTTTTTCATCATATGTATATATTTTGAAATCTGGTCATCAATTTTTCCCATATTTACCAGTGTCATAGTTAACTTGATATTTGTTGTGTGTTTGTCGGTCCATGTACAGTTGACTGACATTCCAATGTTTCAAGCAAAGGGTATAAAAACCATTTGCTTTTCTATTGTATTTGTGACCAGCTACATATAACCCTTTAGTGCATGGTGTTGCATATATGCATTAAGAATTGTTAATTAGGGAATTTAGTGTTTTCAGTGCTGTTTGTTTTTTAATTTTGTGTTACAGTAATCTTCAATAATAAAAGTATATAGTTATGGTTGTTAATATTATTTCAATAAAACTGCAGTGTTTTTATAATAAAAAAGAGCACTGCATTGAAATGTAAGGATGTCATCACACCAGTTATTTTACTTGGGCCCTCCCCATCCTTTGCCACAGACATGCTTGGCCAGACTTAATGACAGCTATTCACTTAAAGAGTTCAGTGGGATCTCGGAAGTGCAATGTTAACTTGTAGTCAATGATTTTGTCCTTTTAGAAGAGAGGGACCGCTTATGTGGGATCTCGGATATGAAATGTTAACTTGTAGTCAATGGTTTTGTCCTTTTGGAAGGGAGGGACCTCTTATGTGGGATCTCGGATATGAAATGTTAACTTGAAGTCAATGGTTTTGTACTGTTAGAAGGGACAGACCCCTGAAAGTTATTGAGTGGATTGTTACAGAGGAAAGCTGTCCAAATGCCTGCTGTCTAAGAGCAAACGTCGTGCACCATTACGGCCAAAAGTTGTAGAGCCAGTGAAACAGTGTCAGTCTACAGTCTGTGTTGGTGACATGTGTAATACTGCAACCAGCGGCTCAGAACTGACTCAGACTCACAAGAACAATTGTCAGTGTATAGTCTGTGTTGGTGACAGGTGTAACACTGCGACCAGCGGCTCAGAACTGACTCAGTCTCTTGAGAACAATTCTCAGTGTATAGTCTGTGTTGGTGACCAGTGTTATACTGCTACCAGCGGCTCAGAACTGACTCTAACTCAATTGAACAATTGTCATTGTAAAGTTTGTGTTCTTGACAGGTGTTATATTGCAACCAGCGGCTCAGAACTGACTCACAAATATCAACTCTGTGACAAGAAGTTTAGCACTCAGGAGAAACTAACAAATCATATCGACAACCACTTAATGTTAAAGCAGGAAAACTGTGAAATTCTTAATCTCACTTTAAGGCCAGAAGATAAACATCCAGAAAACTGTGAAGTGTGTGATGTGGTTCTTAAAACAGAAGAAGAACTAAACGAGCATCTCAAGAGTCATTTAGAAGTGCAAGACTTTCGTGGAAGTAGTGACTATTGCACAGGACTTGGCAGATCCTCCGCCAATGCTATGAAGTGTGACCACAAATATCATGTGACTCTTGTGGAGCAAATCCAGGGAAGTGAACACTTAGGAGTGATCAGGGGTTGCCAACCTCCTGGAGAAGACCAGACCTTAAATCAACTGGAGAAGGTCTGCTGCATTGCCTGTAAACAAGTGTACAGTACACGGAAAATACTCAAGAGCCACTTCATTCTTCAACATGTACAAGGTGAGTGTCAGGATAGACAACATTCATATTTGAGCATGTACAAGTCGATTCATAAGTTCAGAAGGTACATAATAATCTAACAAATACCAACATTCATTCTCTCTCATGGGAACTGTAACCAGGCGATACAGTAGCCTAGTGAATGTCTCCTGTTAGAGGTAATGTTTCAACATGATGATACAGTAGTCTAGTGAATGCCTCCTGTTAGAGGTAATGTTTCAACATGATGATTCAATAGTCTTGTGAATGTCTCCTGTTAGAGGTGATGTGTTAACATGATAAAGTAGTCTAGTGAATGCCTCCTGTTAGAGGTAATGTGTCAAAATGATGATACATTAGTCTAGTGCATGTCTCCTGTTAGAGGTAATGTGCCAACTTGATGATACAGTAGTCTAGTGAATGTCTCCTGTTACAGGTAATGTGTCAACATGATGATACAGTAGTCTAGAGAATGTCTCCTGTTAGAGGTAATGTATCAACATGATGATACAGTAGTCTAGTTAATGTCTCCTGTTAGAGGTAATGTGTCAACATGATGATACAGTAGTCTAGTTAATGTCTCCTGTTAGAGGTGATGTGTCAACATGATGATACAGTAGTCTAGTGAATGCCTCCTGTTAGAGGTAATGTGTCAACATGATGATACAGTAGTCTAGTGCATGTCTCCTGTTAGAGGTAATGTGCCAACATGATGATACAGTAGTCTAGTGAATGTCTCCTGTTAGAGGTAACGTGTCAGCATGATGATACAATAGTCTAGAGAATGTCTCCTGTTAGAGGTAATGTGTCAACATGATGATACAGTAGTCTAGTGAATGCCTCCTGTTAGAGGTAACGTGTCAACATGATGATACAGTAGTCTAGAGAATGACTCCTGTTAGAGGTAATGTGTCAACATGATGATACAGTAGTCTAGTTAATGTCTCCTGTTAGAGGTAATGTGTCAACATGATGATACAGTAGTCTAGTGAATGTCTCCTGTTAGAGGTGATGTGTTAACATTATACAGAAGTCTAGTGAATGTCTCCTGTTACAGGTGATGTGTCCATGATACAGTAGTCTAGTGCATGTCTCCTGTTAGAGGTGATGTGTCAACATGATGATACAGTAGTCTAGTGCATGCCTCCTGTTAGAGGTAATGTGTCAGCATGATGATACAGTAGTCTTGTGAATATCTCCTGTTAGAGGTGATGTGTCAGCATGATACAGTAGTCTAGTTAATGTCTCCTGTTAGAGGTAATGTGTCAACATGATGATACAGTAGTCTAGTTAATGTCTCCTGTTAGAGGTAATGTGTCAACATGATGATACAGTAGTCTAGTTAATGTCTCCTGTTAAAGGTAATGTGTCAACATGATGATACAGTAGTCTAGTGAATGTCCCCTGTTAGAGGTGATGTGTTAACATGATACAGTAGTCTAGTGCATGTCTCCTGTTAGAGGTAATGTGTCAACATGATGATACAGTAGTCTAGTGAATGTCTCCTGTTAGAGGTGATGTGTTAACATGATACAGTAGTCTAGTGAATGTCTCCTGTTAGAGGTGATGTGTCAACATGATACAGTGGTCTAGTGAATGTCTCCTGTTAGAGGTGATGTGTCAACATGATACAGTAGTCTAGTGAATGACTCCTGTTAGAGGTGATGTGTTAACATGATACAGTAGTCTAGTGCATGTCTCCTGTTAGAGGTGATGTGTTAACATGATACAGTAGTCTAGTGAATGTCACCTGTTAGAGGTGATGTGTTAACATGATACAGTAGTCTAGTGCATGTCTCCTGTTAGAGGTGATGTGCCAACATGATACAGTAGTCTAGTGACAGTCTCCTGTTAGAAATGATGTGTGAACATGATACAGTAGTCTAGTGAGTGTCTCCTGTTAGAGGTGGTGTGTCAACATGATACAGTAGTCTAGTGAATGTTAGTGAATGTCCCCTGTTAGAGGTGATGTGTCAAAATGATACAGTAGTCTAGTGAATGTTAGTGAATGTCTCCTGTTAGAGGTGGTGTGTCAACATGATACAGTAGTCTAGTGAATGTTAGTGAATGTCTCCTGTTAGAGGTGATGTGTCAAAATGATACAGTAGTCTTGTGAATGTCTCCTGTTAAAGGTAATGTGTCAACATGATGACACAGTAATCTACTGAATGCTTCCTGTTAGAGGTAATGTGTCAACATGATACAGTAGTCTAGTGAATGTCTCCTGTTAAAGGTAATGTGTCAACATGATACAGTAGTCTAGTTAATGTCTCCTGTTAAAGCTAATGTGTCAACATGATACAGTAGTCTAGTTAATGTCTCCTGTTAAAGGTAATGTGTCAACATGATACAGTAGTCTAGTTAATGTCTGCTGTTAAAGGTAATGTGTCAACATGATACAGTAGTCTAGTTAATGTCTCCTGTTAGAGGTAATGTATCAACGTGATACAGTATCTAGTTAATGTCTCCTGTTAAAGGTAATGTGTCAACATGATACAGTAGTCTAGTGAATGTCTCCTGTTAGAGGTGATGTGTTAACATGATACAGTAGTCTAGTGCATGTATCCTATTAGAGGTAATGTGTTAACATGATACAGTCATCTAGTGAATGTCTCCTGTTAGAGGTGATGTGTTAGCATGATACAGTAGTCTAGTGCATGTCTCCTGTTAGAGGTAATGTGTTAACATGATACAGTAGTCTAGTGAATGTCTCCTGTTAGAGGTGATGTGTCAACATGATGATAGAGTAGTCTAGTGAATGTCTCCTGTTAAAGGTAATGTGCCAACATGCTGATACAGTAGTCTAGTTAATGTCTCCTGTTAGAGGTAATGTGTAAACATGATGATACAGTAGTCTAGTTAATGACTCCTGTTAGAGGTAATGTGTCAGCATGATGATACAGTAGTCTAGTTAATGTCTCCGGTTAGAGAAAATGTGTCAGCATGATGATGCAGTAGTCTAGAGAATGTCTCCTGTTAGAGGTGATGTGTCAACATGATACAGTAGTCTAGTGAATGTCTCCTGTTAGAGGTAATGTGTCAACATGATGATACAGTAGTCTAGTTAATGTCTCCTATTAGAGGTGATGTGTCAACATGATACAGTAGTCTAGTGAATGTCTCCTGTTAGAGGTAATGTGTCAACATGATGATACAGTAGACTAGTTAATGTCTCCTATTAGAGGTCATGTGTCAACATGATACAGTAGTCTAGTGAATGTCTCCTGATAGAGGTGATGTGTAAACATGATACAGTAGTTTAGTGCATGTCTACTGTTAGAGGTGATGTGTCAACATGATACAGTAATCTAGTTAATGTCTCCTGTTAAAGGTAATGTGTCAACATGATACAGTAGTCTAGTTAATATCTCCTGTTAGAGGTGATGTGTCAACACGATACAGTAGTCTAGTGAATGTCTCCTGTTAGAGGTCATTTGTTAACAATGATACAGTAGCCTAGTGCATGTCTCCTGTTAGAGGTAATATGTCAACATGATACAGTAGTCTAGTGAATGTTTCCTGTTAGAGGTGATGTGTCAACATGATACAATAGTCTAGTGAATGTCTCCTGTTAGAGGTGATGTGTTAACATGATACAGTAGTCTAGTGAATGTCACCTGTTACAGGTGATTTGTCAACATGATACAGTGGTCTAGTGCATGTCTCCTCTTAAAGGTGATGTGTTAACATAATATAGTAGTCTAGTGAATGTCTCCTGTTAAATTAATGTGTCAACATGATGATACAGTAGTCTAGTTAATATCTCCTGTTAAAGGTATTGTGTCAACATGATGATACAGTAGTCTAGTGAATGTCTCCTGTTAGAGGTGATGTGTCAACATGATGATACAGTAGTCTAGTTAATGTCTCCTGTTAGGGGTGATGTGTCAACATGATACAGTAGTCTAGTGAATGTCTCCTGTTAAAGGTAATGTGCCAACATGCTGATACAGTAGTCTAGTTAATGTCTCCTGTTAGAGGTAATGTGTAAACATGATGATACAGTAGTCTAGTTAATGACTCCTGTTAGACGTAATGTGTCAGCATGATGATACAGTAGTCTAGTTAATGTCTCCGGTTAGAGAAAATGTGTCAGCATGATGATGCAGTAGTCTAGAGAATGTCTCCTGTTAGAGGTGATGTGTCAACATGATACAGTAGTCTAGTGAATGTCTCCTGATAGAGGTGATGTGTAAACATGATACAGTAGTTTAGTGCATGTCTACTGTTAGAGGTGATGTGTCAACATGATACAGTAATCTAGTTAATGTCTCCTGTTAAAGGTAATGTGTCAACATGATACAGTAGTCTAGTTAATATCTCCTGTTAGAGGTGATGTGTCAACACGATACAGTAGTCTAGTGAATGTCTCCTGTTAGAGGTCATTTGTTAACAATGATACAGTAGCCTAGTGCATGTCTTCTGTTAGAGGTAATGTGTCAACATGATACAGTAGTCTAGTGAATGTTTCCTGTTAGAGGTGATGTGTCAACATGATACAATAGTCTAGTGAATGTTTCCTGTTAGAGGTGATGTGTTAACATGATACAGTAGTCTAGTGAATGTCACCTGTTACAGGTGATTTGTCAACATGATACAGTAGTCTAGTGCATGTCTCCTCTTAGAGGTGATGTGTTAACAAAAATAGTAGTCTAGAAAATGTCTCCTGTTAAATTAATGTGTCAACATAATGATACAGTAGTCTAGTTAATATCTCCTGTTAAAGGTATTGTGTCAACATGATGATACAGTAGTCTAGTGAATGTCTCCTGTTAGAGGTGATGTGTCAACATGATGATACAGTAGTCTAGTTAATGTCTCCTGTTAGGGGTGATATGTCAACATGATACAGTAGTCTAGTGAATGTCTCCTGTTAGAGGTGATGTGTCAACATGATACAGTAGTGTAGTGCATGTCTCCTGTTACAGGTTATGTGTCAACATGATACAGTAGTCTAGTGAATGTTTCCTGTTAGAGGTGATGTGTCAACATGATACAGTAGTGTAGTGCATGTCTCCTGTTAGAGGTAATGTGTCAACATGATACAGTGGTCTAGTGAATGTTTCCTGTTAGAGGTGATGTGTCATCATGATACAGTAGTCTAGTGCATGTCTCCTGTTAGAGGTTATGTGTCTACATGATACAGTAGTCTACAGCATGTCTCCTGTTAGAGGTGATGTGTCAACATGATGCAGTAGTCTAGTGAATGTCTTCTGTTAGAGGTGATGTGTCAACATGATACAGTAGTCTAGTGAATGTCTCCTGTTAGAGGTAATGTGTCAACATGATACAGTAGTCTACAGCATGTCTCCTGTTAGAGGTGATGTGTCAACATGATACAGTAGTCTAGTGAATGTCCCCTGTTAGAGGTGATGTGTCAACATGATACAGTAGTCTAGTGAATGTCTCCTGTGAGAGTTGATGTGTTAACATGATATAGTAGTCTAGTGAATGCCCCCTGTTAGAGGTAATGTGTCAACATTATACACTAGTCTAGTGAATGTCCCCTGTTAGAGGTAATGTGTCAACATGATGATACAGTAGTCTTGTGAATGTCTCCTGTTAGAGGTGATGTGTCAACATGATGATACAGTAGTCTAGTGCATGTATCCTGTTATAGGTAATGTGTCAACATGATACAGTAGTCTAGTGCATGTCCCCTGTTAGAGGTGATGTATCAACATGATGATACAGTAGTCTTGTGAATGTCTCCTGTTAGAGGTGATGTGTCAACATGATGATACAGTAGTCTAGTGAATGTCTCCTGTTAGAGGTAACGTGTCAAGATGATACAGTAGTCTAGTGCATGTCTCCTGTTAGAGGTTATGTGTCAACATGATGATACAGTAGTCTAGTTAATGTCTCCTATTAGAGGTCATGTGTCAACATGATACAGTAGTCTAGTGAATGTCTCCTGATAGAGGTGATGTGTAAACATGATACAGTAGTTTAGTGCATGTCTACTGTTAGAGGTGATGTGTCAACATGATACAGTAATCTAGTTAATGTCTCCTGTTAAAGGTAATGTGTCAACATGATACAGTAGTCTATTTAATGTCTCCTGTTAGAGGTGATGTGTCAAGACGATACAGTAGTCTAGTGAATGTCTCCTGTTAGAGGTCTTTTGTTAACATGATACAGTAATCTAGTGCATGTCTCTGTTAGAGGTAATGTGTCAACATGATACAGTAGTCTAGTGAATGTTTCCTGTTAGAGGTGATGTGTCAACATGATACAGTAGTCTAGTGAATGTCTCCTGTTAGAGGTGATGTGTTAACATGATACAGTAATCTAGTGAATGTCACCTGTTACAGGTGATTTGAAAACATGATACAGTAGTCTAGTGCATGTCTCCTCTTAGAGGTGATGTGTTAACATAATACAGTAGTGTAGTGAATGTCTCCTGTTAAATTAATGTGTCAACATGATGATACAGTAGTCTCGTTAATATCCCCTGTAAAAGGTAATGTGTCATCATGATGATACAGTAGTCTAGTGAATGACTCCTGTTAGAGGTGATGTGTCAACATGATGATACAGTAGTCTAATTAATATCCCCTGTAAAAGGTAATGTGTCATCATGATGATACAGTAGTCTAGTGAATGACTCCTGTTAGAGGTGATGTGTCAACATGATGATACAGTAGTCTAGTGAATGACTCCTGTTAGGGGTGATGTGTCAACATGATACAGTAGTCTAGTGAATGTATGCGGTTAGAGGTGATGTGTTAACATGATACAGTAGTCTAGTGAATGTCTCCTGTTAGAGGTGATGTGTTAACATGATACAGTAGTCTAGTGAATGTCTCCTGTTAGAGGTAATGTGTCAACATGATAATACAGTAGTCTAGTGCATGTCCCCTGTTAGAGGTGATGTATTCACATGATGCAGTAGTCTAGTGAATGTCTCCTGTTAGAGGTGATGTGTCCACATGATGATACAGTAGTCTAGTGCATGTCTCCTGTTAGAGGTGATGTGTTAACATGATGATACAGTAGTCTAGTGCATGTCTTCGATTAGAGGTGATGTGTCAACATGATACAGTAGTCTAGTGCATGTCTCCTGTTAGAGGTTATGTGTGAACATGATACAGTAGTCTTGTGAATGTCTCCTGTTAGAGGTGATGTGTCATCATGATACAGTAGTCTAGTGCATGTCTCCTGTTAGAGGTAATATGTCAACATGATACAGTAGTCTACAGCATGTCTCCTGTTAGAGGTAATATGTCAACATGATGCAGTAGTCTTGTGAATGTCTCCAGTTAGAGGTGTTGTGTCAACATGATACAGTAATCTAGTGAATGTCCCCTGTTAGAGGTGATGTGTTAACATGATACAGTAGTCTAGTGAATGTCCCCTGTTAGAGGTGATGTGTCAACATGATACAGTAGTCTAGTGAATGTCCCCTGTTAGAGGTGATGTGTCAATATGATACAGTAGTCTAGTGAATGTCCCCTGTTAGAGGTAATGTGTCAACATTATACAGTAGTCTAGTGAATGTCCCCTGTTAGAGGTAATGTGTCAACATGATGATGCAGTAGTCTAGTTAATGTCTCCTTTTAGTGGTGATGTGTCAACATGATACAGTAGTCTAGTGAATGTCCCCTGTTAGAGGTGATGTGTTAACATGATACAGTAGTCTAGTGAATGTCCCCTGTTAGAGGCAATGTGTCAACATGATACAGTAGTCTAGTGAATGTCTCCTGTTAGAGGTAACGTGTCAAGATGATACAGTAGTCTAGTGTATGTCTCCTTTTAGAGGTGATGTGTCAACATGATACAGTAGTCTAGTGCATGTCCCCTGTTAGAGGTGATGTATCAACATGATGATACAGTAGTCTTGTGAATGTCTCCTGTTAGAGGTGATGTGTCAACATGATGATACAGTAGTCTAGTGAATGTCTCCTGTTAGAGGTGATGTGTCAACATGATGATACAGTAGTCTAGTGAATGTCTCCTGTTAGAGGTGATGTGTCAACATGATACAGTAGTCTAGTGAATGTCTCCTGTTAGTGTGATGTGTCAACATGATGATACAGTAGTCTAGTTAATGTCTCCTGTTAGAGGTGATGTGTCAACATGATGATACAGTATTCTAGTTAATGTCTCCTGTTAGAGGTAATGTGTCAACATGGTGATACAGTAGTCTAGTTAATGTCCCCTGTTAGAGGTAATGTGTTTACTTGATACATTAGTCTAGTGAATGTCTCCTGTTAGAGGTAATGTGTCAACATGATACGGTAGTCTAGTGAATGTCTCCTGTTAGAGGTAATGTGTTAACATGATACAGTAGTCTAGTGCATGTCTCCTGTTAGAGGTGATGTGTCAACATCATACAGTAGTCTAGTGAATGTCTCCTGTTAGATGTAACGTGTTAACATGATACAGTAGTCTAGTTAATGTCTCCTGTTAGAGGTAATGTGTTAACATGATGATACAGTAGTCTAGTGCATGTCTCCTGTTAGAGGTAATGTGTTAACATGATACAGTAGTCTAGTGCATGTCTCATGTTAGGGGTGATGTGTCAACTTGATACAGTAGTCTAGTGAATGTCTCCTGTTAGAGGTGATGTGTTAACATGATACAGTAGTCTAGTGAATGTCTCCTGTTAGAGGTGATGTGTTAACATGATACAGTAGTCTAGTGAATGTCTCCTGTTAGGGGTGATGTGTCAACTTGATACAGTAGTCTAGTGCATGTCTCCTGTTAGAGGTGATGTGTTAACATGATACAGTAGTCTAGTGAATGTCTCCTGTTAGAGGTGATGTGTTAACATGATACAGTAGTCTAGTGCATGTATCCTGTTAGAGGTGATGTGTTAACATGATACAGTAGTCTAGTGAATGTCTCCTGTTAGAGGTGATGTGTTAACATGATACAGTAGTCTAGTGAATGTCTCCTGTTAGAGGTGATGTGTTAACATGATGATACAGTAGTCTAGTGCATGTCCCCTGTTAGAGGTGATGTGTTAACATGATACAGTAGTCTAGTGAATGTCTCCTGTTAGAGGTGATGTGTTAACATGATACAGTAGTCTAGTGAATGTCTCCTGTTAGAGGTGATGTGTTAACATGATACAGTAGTCTACTGCATGTCTCCTGTTAGAGGTGATGTGTTAACATGATACAGTAGTCTAGTGAATGTCTCCTGTTAGAGGTGATGTGTTAACATGATACAGTAGTCTAGTGAATGTCTCCTGTTAGAGGTGATGTGTTAACATGATACAGTAGTCTAGTGAATGTCTCCTGTTAGAGGTGATGTGTTAACATGATACAGTAGTCTAGTGAATGTCTCCTGTTAGAGGTAATGTGTCAACATGATGATATAGTAGTCTAGTGCATGTCCCCTGTTAGAGGTGATGTGTTAACATGATGATATAGTAGTCTAGTGCATGTCCCCTGTTAGAGGTGATGTGTTAACATGATGATACAGTAGTCTAGTGCATGTCCCCTGTTAGAGGTGATGTGTTAACATGATACAGTAGTCTACTGCATGTCTCCTGTTAGAGGTAATGTGTCAACATGATGATACAGTAGTCTAGTGCATGTCCCCTGTTAGAGGTGATGTATTAACATGATACAGTAGTCTACTGCATGTCTCCTGTTAGAGGTAATGTGTCAACATGATGATATAGTAGTCTAGTGCATGTCCCCTGTTAGAGGTGATGTGTTAACATGATACAGTAGTCTACTGCATGTCTCCTGTTAGAGGTGATGTGTTAACATGATACAGTAGTCTAGTTAATGTCTCCTGTTAGAGGTGATGTGTCAACATGATGATACAGTAGTCTAGTGAATGTCCCCTGTTAGAGGTGATGTATTAACATGATACAGTAGTCTACTGCATGTCTCCTGTTAGAGGTGATGTGTTAACATGATACAGTAGTCTAGTTAATGTCTCCTGTTAGAGGTGATGTGTTAACATGATGATATAGTAGTCTAGTGCATGTCCCCTGTTAGAGGTGATGTGTTAACATGATGATATAGTAGTCTACTGCATGTCTCCTGTTAGAGGTGATGTGTTAACATGATGATATAGTAGTCTAGTGCATGTCCCCTGTTAGAGGTGATGTGTTAACATGATGATATAGTAGTCTACTGCATGTCTCCTGTTAGAGGTGATGTGTTAACATGATGATATAGTAGTCTAGTGAATGTCTCCTGTTAGAGGTAATGTGTTAACATGATGATACAGTAGTCTTGTGAATGTCTCCTGTTAGGGGTGATGTGTCAACATGATGATACAGTAGTCTAGTGCATGTCTCCTGTTAGAGGTGATGTGTCAACATGATGATACAGTAGTCTTGTGAATGTCTCCTGTTAGAGGTAATGTGTCAACATGATGATACAGTAGTCTAGTGAATGTCTCCTGTTAGAGGTGATGTGTCAACATGATGATACAGTAGTCTAGTGCATGTCTCCTGTTAGAGGTGATGTGTCAACATGATGATACAGTAGTCTAGTGCATGTCTCCTGGTGGAGGTAACGTGTCAACATGATGATACAGTAGTCTTGTGAATGTCTCCTGTTAGAGGTGATGTGTCAACATGATGATACAGTAGTCTAGTGCATGTCTCCTGTTAGAGGTGATGTGTTAACATGATACAGTAGTCTAGTGAATGTCTCCTGTTAGAGGTAACGTGTCAACATGATGATACAGTAGTCTTGTGAATGTCTCCTGTTAGAGGTGATGTGTCAACATGATGATACAGTAGTCTAGTGCATGTCTCCTGTTAGAGGTGATGTGTCAACATGATACAGTAGTCTAGTGCATGTCTCCTGTTAGAGGTGATGTGTCAACATGATACAGTAGTATAGTGCATGTCTCCTGTTAGAGATGATGTGTCAACATGATAATAAATAGTGTTTGTTTGTTGAGTGTGCATTTTCAGTTTATTTGAGTGTGACGGTGAGACCAGCCAAGAGAATAGCTATGAATTATCTGTTGATTTATATTTATTTAATTTTGCCACATAGGGGTTATGGGGTTTCTGTTGTGAAGAAGATCTTTCTAAGAGGTCCACATTGTGTACCTTATACCTAATGTGTAGGGGAACCTGGGGGACATGGAATGAGTGTCTCACTCGTTTGAAACATATAAATAGCATACCAGATGTACACAGCAATATATTGGAAACTGCTACAGTTACTTATTTCCTTTTAAAGTTGTTATACATTTCTGTTTTGTATAATGTTAAGGTGATGATCTGTGTTGTTGGCTACACAGGAGGGCCGTGTCCTCTTGGCTCACCTGCTGAACTTGGGCCCTAGAAACATTACCAACACCCGTGAATCGTGGCACAAAGTCAGTGTTTCCTGAACATCTTGACATGTGCATAACGTTTGCTGGCAACCTGATTTAGCAAGTGGTAAAGCAACACTGGTTGCCAACTCCGCAGAATAAGAAATATAATTCTACCATAAAATACAAGATTTCTTCTATCCAAAGTAACATTAACTACCCTCACAGTATGTTCGCTCTGCATAGTAGATAGAGAAAGTGTTGTACTCCACCCAAAAGTTTGATACCGAGATTTCACCAGAAATGCATGTTTTAGGGTCCTCTGAAGGCAGGCACAACTGCGAACAACATAATTCAAAAGCCAAAACTTCGCTAGATACCAAACTCGCTACTTAAGTTCGGTCTCTACCAAGGAAAATCCTGCCACCCCCAGTTACATGGAAAAGGTTTCCAAATTTTGATTTTATAAAAAAATGGCTCAAGCAGTCTTGATTAAAATACTGTGTGTTTAAGATATTCTTACAACAAACCAAATGGAAATCCTGAGTTTTCTTGGAATAGCATCCGAAGACCTTTCGTCCTGAATGATATTTTTATAACTAGTAAAGTATAAGAGGTAGACACAAACTGACTTAATGGAGATCTGGTTAAACAGACAATTTGTGTCATATACTTTTTTTCGTGCAGTTTACCATTTTCAAGATATTTGTTGATATTGGTTTCAGTTTTAAATAACTTTTCGTATACAGGAACTTGTCAACAACTGACAATGCAATGGATTTTAATCCCATAGCAACCACATTTTAAAACATTCAGCTGTGGGTTTATTCCCTTCTATGAAAGAACCTAAGTAATAAGACAGTTTCTGTTAATGTTTATCTTAATTAGTGTGTAGTAGATAGAAGAATAAGCCTATTAACATCATTTGTTACAAAAGATGTTGAGAAAGTTATGCGAATGGAGTACATCAGGTTTTTGTTATGGGTTTCAAATTTAAGGTAGTTAAACTTTTCTCAAATGGGAAGTCATTGTTTGTTTCATATCACTTTTGCTTTACTCCTGGCAAGCAAAGAGATTCTATTACCAGTGGTACTCTGTGCGGAAACTTGTCCTAAAAATGTTTGCAGATTTCATTCTTGTTGTGTCTAGTAAGAAGTTTTTCAGGTGTTAAAGTGTTATTTGTTTGTTCACAGGTAACGAAATATCCACCTAGCACGCCGCATCCCGTACTCAAGAAGACTGTGATATTAATGCAAGAACTAACCTCAATGTTATTTTATCAGCTGTTAAGTAAATCAGAACTGAAGGTGTTAAGTGCCAAAATTGAGATATTTCTTCACAAAGTAAAACTAACTTCCCTTGCTTGTCATGTTTGAGTTGAGTCAGTCTCTGTAGTCACTGGTTGAAACCTCACAGAGCATGATGATTTCCTTTGGAAGTAAAGCTCGTGGCCCATTTTTACAGCACATAAAGAACCTGATAAACAGGCCTCTGAGGTCTTTCATGCCCATTATAGAATGGAACACTGAGAAGTTAAAGATACTCCTCCATTTCAGTAGTATCACTCATGAGGGAAATTCCTCTTATTATGTTGACAATTCTGATGGTTCATGTTTTTATACTATGTCACAAACCGTTTAGTTAGATTGTTATTTACAAAATCATATTGTCACCCATGATTGGCATAGATGTTGACAGCAACAAGTAGCCATTGCTTTGGTCCTGTTGATGTCGGGGGCCACCTCGCAGTGCTGTCACAGTTAAATTTTGCTGAGCTGGTGTCAGAAGTGGGATTTTTACTGCCAACATGCAGGACATGAAATTGAGAAGGGAATGTAACGTGGTAAGGGTGAAAGTGAATATTAAATTTTGAATGGATGAAATGAAATTGGGAATGGAAAACAAGATTCCAGCATGTGCAATATGAGAAATGAAATAACAACTGTGAATTGCACGATGATTGAGTTATCAACTAAAATTGATCGAGGCAGTCATAGTCAGATTACATGCCCCAACAGAAAACTTTAGCTGCAGAAAAGATGAGGTGACTGTAGAATCTCACCACTACAACACTGACACTGACCAGGGCATGAGTAAGGAAAGTGGGAGTGAGCTGTGAGTGTATCACCAGATGATGATAGTGACCACTACAACACTGACACTGACCAGGGAACAGGTAGGGAAAGTGGGAGTGAGCTGTGAGTGTATCACCAGATGATGATAGTGACCACTACAACACTGACACTGACCAGGGCATGAGTAAGGAAAGTGGGAGTCAGCTGTGAGTGTATCACCAGATGATGATAGTGACCACTACAACACTGACACTGACCAGGGAACAGGTAGGGAAAGTGGGAGTCAGCTGTGAGTGTATCACCAGATGATGATAGTGACCACTACAACACTGACACTGACCAGGGAACAGGTAGGGAAAGTGGGAGTGAGCTGTGAGTGTATCACCAGATGATGATAGTGACCACTACAACACTGACACTGACCAGGGCATGAGTAAGGAAAGTGGGAGTGAGCTGTGAGTGTATCACCAGATGATGATAGTGACCACTACAACACTGACACTGACGAGGGAACAGGTAGGGAAAGTGGGAGTGAGCTGTGAGTGTATCACCAGATGATGATAGTGACCACTACAACACTGACACTGACCAGGGCATGAGTAAGGAAAGTGGGAGTGAGCTGTGAGTGTATCACCAGATGATGATAGTGACCACTTCAAAACTGACACTGACCAGGGCATGAGTAAGGAAAGTGGGAGTGAGCTGTGAGTGTATCACCATATGATAATAGTGACCACTACAACACTGACACTGACCAGGGCATGAGTAAGGAAAGTGGGAGTCAGCTGTGAGTGTATCACCAGATGATGATAGTGACCACTTAAAAACTGACACTGACCAGGGAACAGGTAGGGAAAGTGGGAGTCAGCTGTGAGTGTATCACCAGATGATGATAGTGACCACTACAACACTGACACTGACCAGGGAACAGGTAGGGAAAGTGGGAGTGAGCTGTGAGTGTATCACCAGATGATGATAGTGACCACTACAACACTGACACTGACCAGGGCATGAGTAAGGAAAGTGGGAGTCAGCTGTGAGTGTATCACCAGATGATGATAGTGACCACTTCAAAACTGACACTGACCAGGGAACAGGTAGGGAAAGTGGGAGTCAGCTGTGAGTGTATCACCAGATGATGATAGTGACCACTACAACACTGACACTGACCAGGGAACAGGTAGGGAAAGTGGGAGTGAGCTGTGAGTGTATCACCAGATGATGATAGTGACCACTACAACACTGACACTGACCAGGGCATGAGTAAGGAAAGTGGGAGTCAGCTGTGAGTGTATCACCAGATGATGATAGTGACCACTACAACACTGACACTGACCAGGGCATGAGTAAGGAAAGTGGGAGTGAGCTGTGAGTGTATCACCAGATGATGATAGTGACCACTACAACACTGACACTGACGAGGGAACAGGTAGGGAAAGTGGGAGTGAGCTGTGAGTGTATCACCAGATGATGATAGTGACCACTACAACACTGACACTGACCAGGGCATGAGTAAGGAAAGTGGGAGTCAGCTGTGAGTGTATCACCAGATGATGATAGTGACCACTTCAAAACTGACACTGACCAGGGAACAGGTAAGGAAAGTGGGAGTGAGCTGTGAGTATATCACCAGATGATGATAGTGACCACTTCAAAACTGACACTGACCAGGGAACAGGTAAGGAAAGTGGGAGTGAGCTGTGAGTATATCACCAGATGATGATAGTGACCACTACAACACTGACACTGACCAGGGCATGAGTAAGGAAAGTGGGAGTGAGCTGTGAGTGTATCACCA
The DNA here is from genome assembly GCA_030762935.1 of Hymenopus coronatus. Lineage (NCBI taxonomy): Eukaryota > Metazoa > Arthropoda > Insecta > Mantodea > Hymenopodidae > Hymenopus > Hymenopus coronatus. The sequence continues at coordinate 176,580,469 of CM060896.1, forward strand.
GATGATGATAGTGACCACTACAACACTGACACTGACCAGGGCATGAGTAAGGAAAGTGGGAGTGAGCTGTGAGTGTATCACCAGATGATGATAGTGACCACTACAACACTGACACTGACCAGGGCATGAGTAAGGAAAGTGGGAGTGAGCTGTGAGTGTATCACCATATGATGATAGTGACCACTACAACACTGACACTGACCAGGGCATGAGTAAGGAAAGTGGGAGTCAGCTGTGAGTGTATCACCAGATGATGATAGTGACCACTACAACACTGACACTGACCAGGGAACAGGTAGGGAAAGTGGGAGTGAGCTGTGAGTGTATCACCAGATGATGATAGTGACCACTACAACACTGACACTGACCAGGGCATGAGTAAGGAAAGTGGGAGTCAGCTGTGAGTGTATCACCAGATGATGATAGTGACCACTACAACACTGACACTGACCAGGGCATGAGTAAGGAAAGTGGGAGTGAGCTGTGAGTGTATCACCAGATGATGATAGTGACCACTACAACACTGACACTGACCAGGGCATGAGTAAGGAAAGTGGGAGTCAGCTGTGAGTGTATCACCAGATGATGATAGTGACCACTACAACACTGACACTGACCAGGGCATGAGTAAGGAAAGTGGGAGTCAGCTGTGAGTGTATCACCAGATGATGATAGTGACCACTACAACACTGACACTGACCAGGGCATGAGTAAGGAAAGTGGGAGTCAGCTGTGAGTGTATCACCAGATGATGATAGTGACCACTACAACACTGACACTGACCAGGGCATGAGTAAGGAAAGTGGGAGTGAGCTGTGAGTGTATCACCAGATGATGATAGTGACCACTACAACACTGACACTGACCAGGGAACAGGTAGGGAAAGTGGGAGCCATCTGTTTTTTTGCTTACTTTAAAACAAGAAATATTATTTAACAAAACCAACTAAATGCTCAAGTTGTATTTTTGTAACTTTACATCAAGAAATGTATTGAATAATTAAAAACAACTGACAACTCAAGTTGTATTTTTGTAACCTTACATCCAGAAATGTATTGATTAATCCAAAAACAACTGACAACTCAAGTTGTATTTTTGTAACTTTTAAAAACAAGAAATGTGATTATTAAACAAAATCCAACTGACACCTAAAGTTGTATTTTTGTAACTTTACAACAAACCAAACACAACTGTCAACAGAGGCTGTTCAATCTCTAGAACACTCATCTAGGTGCTAGGTTTACAGCTGTACAATCTCTAGAAATCACATCTAAGTGCTAGGTTCAAAGATGTTCATTCTCTAGAAATCACAGCCAGGTGCTAGGCTCACAGATGTTCATTCTCTAGAACACACATCTAAGTTCACAGCCATTCAATCTCTAGAGCACTCATCTAGCTGCTAGGTTCACAGATGTTCAATCTCAAGATATCACATCTAAGTGCTAGGTTCACACATGTTCAGTCTCTAGAAATCACATCCAGGTATTAAGTTCACAGATGTTCAAACTCTAGGACACACATCTAGGTTCACAGCCGTTCAATATCTAGAACACTCATCTAGGTGCTAGGTTCACAGCTGTTCAACCTTTAGAACACAGCTAGGTGCTAGGTCCACATCTGTTAAATCCCTAGAACACAAGTCTAGATGCTAGGATCACAGCTGTTAAAGCTCTAGAACACTCATCTAGGTGCTAGGTTCACAGCTGTTCAATCTTTAGAACACAGCTAGGTGCAAGGTCCACAGCTGTTAAAGCCCTAGAACACTCATCTAGGTGTTAGGATCACAGCTATTAAATCTCTAGAACACTCATCTAGATGCTAGGTTCACAGCTGTTCAAACTTTAGAACACAGCTAGGTGCTAGGTTCACAGCTGTTCAATCTCTAGAACACACATCTAGGTGCTAGGATCACAGCTGTTTAAGCTCTAGAACATGCATCTAGTGGCTAGGTTCACAGCTGTTCAAAATAGAAATGGCCTATTATTTATGGACGCTCTTTAACTGCTTTGGTTCTCAGCGCCACATTATAATTTGGGCGTGAAAGACCGCTTAATTTTGCTCAGAGGCTTCTCTTATCAGGCTTGAGGTTCTTTTAAGTGCCGTAAATCTACGTCACAGGACCCACAGCTTTACTTCCCTTCCGAAGTAAGCCATGTTAAGGATTTTTACGCCCGAAAAAATACATCGTCCTCCGCCGGCTTTGAACCTGCGACCTTGGATATATGAAGTTAGCATGGAAACCATTACACCACGGAGGGCGACTACAGCTGTTCAATCTCTGGAACACACATCTAGGTGCTAGGATCAAAGCTGTTAGATCTCTAGAACACACATCTAGTGGCTAGGATTACAGAAGTTAAAGCTCTAGAACACACCTCTAGTGGCTAGGATCACAGCTGTTAAAGCTGTAGAACACACATCTAATGGCTTGGATCACAGCTGTTAAATCTCTAGAACACACAACTAGGTGCTAGGATCACAGCTGTTCAATCTTTAGAACACATCTAGGTGCTAAGTTCACATCTATTAAAGCTCTACATCACACATTTACTGGCTAGGATCACATCTGTTAAAGCTCTAGAACACACACCTAGGTGCTAGGATCACAGCTGTGAAAGCTCTAGAACACACATCTAGTGGCTAGGATCACAGCTGCTAAAGCTCTAGAACACACATCTAGTGGCTAGGATCACAGCCGTTAAAGCTCTAGAACACACATCTAGGTGCTACGTTCACAGCTGTTAAAGCTCTAGAACACACATCTAGGTGCTAGGATCAGAGCCATTAAAGCTACAGAACACACATCTAGTGGCTAGGATAACAGCTGTTAAAGCTCTAGAACACATCTAGGTGCTAGGTTCACAGCTGTTAAAGATCTAGAACACACATCTAGCGGCTAAGATCACAGCTGTTAAAGCTCTAGAACACACATATAGGTGCTAGGATGAAAGCTATTAAAGCTCTAGAACACACATCTAGGTGCTAGGATCACAGGTGTTCAATCTCTAGAACACACATGTAGGTGCTAGGATCACAATTGTAAATGCTCTAGAAAACCTATCTAGGTGCTAGGACAATAGCTGTTAAAGCTCTAGAACACACATCTAGGTGCTAGGATCACACATGTTAAATCTCTAGAACACTCATCTATGTGCTAGGTTCACAGCTGTTAATCTTTAGAACACATCTAGGTGCTAGGTTCACAGCTCTTAAATCTCTAGAACACACATCTAGGTGCTAGGATCACAGCTGTTCAATCTCTAGAACACATATCTAGGTGCTAAGATCAGAGCTGTTAAAGCTCTAGAAGATGCATCTAGTGGCTAGATTCACAGCTGCTAAAGCTCTAGAACACAAATAGGTGCTAGGATCACAGCCGTTCAACCTCTGGAACACACATCAACAGCTAGGATCACAGCTGTTAAAGCTCTAGAACACACACCTAGTGGCTAGGATCACAGCTGTTAAAGCTCTTAGGTGCTAGGATCACAGCTGTTTAATCTCTAGAACACACATCTAGTGGCTAGGATCACAGCTGTTAAAGCTCTAGAACACAATCTAGTGGCTAGGATCACATCTGTTAAAGCCGTAGAACACACATCTAGTGGCTAGGATCACAGCTGTTAAATCTCTAGAACAAACATCTAGGTGCTAGGATCACAACTGTTCAATGTTTAGAATACATCTAGGTGCTAAGTTCACAGCTGTTAAAGCTCTAGAACACACATCTAGTGGCTAAGTTTACAGCTGTTAAACCTCTAGAACACACTTCTAGTGGCTAGGTTTACAGCTGTTAAAGCTCTAGAACACACATCTAGGTGCTAGGATCACAGCTGCTCAATTTCTAGAACACACATCTAGGTGCTACAATCACAGCTGTAAAGGCTCTAAAACACCTATCTAGGTGCTAGGACCACAGTTGTTAAATCACTCAAACACACATCTAGGTGCTAGGATCTCAGCCGTTAAAGTTCTAGAACACACATCTAGGTGCTAGGAATACAGCTGTTAAAGCTCTATAACACACATCTAGGTTCACAACTGTTCAATCTCTAGAAGACAGCTAGGTGTTAGGTTCACAGGTGTTAAATCTCTGGAACATAATACTAGGTGGAAGGTTCACAGCTGTTAAATCTCTGGAACATACAACTAGGTGGTAGGCTCACAGCTGTTATATCTATAGAACATACAGCTGGGTGCTAGGTTCATAGCTGTTAAATCTCTAGAACATACAGCTAGGTGCTAGGTTCACAACTGTTATATCTCTAGAACATACTGCTAGGTTCACGGTTGTTAAATCTCTAGAACATACAGCTAAGTGCTAGGTTCACAGCTGTTGAATGTATAGAAACTACATCTAGGTGCTAGGTTCACAGCTGTTAAATCTCTAGAAAACACATCTAGGTGCTAGGATCACAGCTGTTCAATCTCTAGAACACGCATCTAGGTGCTAGGATCACAGCTGTTAAAGCTCTAGAACATGCATCTAGTGGCTACATTTACAGCTGTTAAAGCTCTAGAACGCACATATAGCTGCTAGGATCACAGCTGTCCAATCTCTGGAGCACACATTAAGGTGCTAGGATCACAGCTGTTAAAGGTCTAGAACACACACCTAGTGGCTAGGATCAAAGCTGTTAAAGCTCTTAGGTGCTACGATCACAGCTGTTAAATATCTAGAACACAGATCTAGTGGCTAGGATCACAGCTCTTGAAGCTCTAGAAGGCACATCTAGGGGCTAGGATCATAGCTGTTAAAGCTATTGAACACACATATAGTGGCTAGAATCACAGCTGTTAAATCTCTAGAACACACATCTAGGTGCTAGCATCACCACTGTTAAAGCTTAGAACACAAGTCTAATGTCTAGGTTTACAGCTGTTAAAGCTCTAGAACACACATCTAGTGGCTAGGATTACAGATGTTAAAGCTCCAGAACACATAACTAGGTGCTGGGTTCGCAGCTGTTAAAGCTCTAGAACTTACATCTAGGTGCTAGGATCAGAGCCATTAAAGCTCTAGAACACACATCTTTGTGGCTAGGATCACAGCTGTTAAAGGTCTAGAACAGATCTGGGTGCTTGGTTCACAGCTGTTAAAGCCTTAGAACACACATCTAGTGGCTAGGATCACAGCTGTTAAAACTCTAGAACCCACATATAGTGGCTAGGAACACAGCTGTTAAATCCCTAGAACACACATCTAGGTGCTAGGATCACAGTTGTTCAATCTTTAGAACACATCTAGGTGCTAAGTTCACAGCTGTTAAAGCTCTAGAACAAGATCTAGTGGCTAGGATCACAGCTGTTAAAGTTCTACAACACACATCTAGTGGCTAGGATCACAGCTGTTAAAGCTCTAGCACACATCTAGTGGCTAGGATCACAACCGTTAAAGCTCTAGAACACACATCTAGTGGCTAGGATAACAGCAGTTAAAGCTCTAGAACACATCTAGGTGCTAGGTTAACAGCTGTTAAAGCCTTAGAACACACATCTAGTGGCTAGGATCACAGCTGTTAAAACTATACAACACACATATAGGTGCTAGGTTCACAAATGTTAAAGCTCTAGAACACAGATCTAGGTACTAGGAGCACAGCTGTTCAATATCTAGAACAGACGTCTAGGTGCTAGGATCACAGCTGTTAATGCTGTAGAACACCTTTCTAAGTGCTAGTCCCACAGCTGTTAAAGCTCTAGAACACATATCCAGGTGCTAGGATCAGAGCTGTTAAAGCTCTAGAACACAGTTCTAGGTGCTAGGATCGCAGCTGTTAAAGCTCTAGAACACACATCTAGGTTTACAGCTGATCAATGTCTAGATCATACATCCAGGTGCTAGGTTCACTGCTGTTCAATCTCTAGAAGACAGCTGAGTATTAGTCTCACAGCTGCTCAAATTCTTGAACATACAACTAGGTGCTAGGTTCACAGCTGTTCAATCTCTAGATCACAAAGCTGTTCTAGAACACACAGCTATGTGTTAGGTTCACAGCTGTTAAATCTCTGGAACATACAACCAGGTGCTAGGTGCACAGCTGTTAAATCTCTAGAACATACAGCTAAGAGCTAGGTTCACAGCTTATGAATCTCTAGAACATACTGTTAGGTGCTAGGTTCACAGCTGTTGAATCTCCAGAACACATAGCTAAGTGCTAGGTTCACGGCTTTTGAATCTCTAGAAACTACATCTAGGTGCTAGGTTCACAGCTGTTGAATCTCTAGAAACTACATCTACGTGCTAGGTTCACAGCTGTTAAATCTCTAGAACATACAATTAGGTGCTAGGTTCACAGCTGTTCAATCTCTATAACACACAAATAGGGGCTAGGATCACAGCTGTTAAGGGTCTAGAACACACATGTATGTGCTAGGATCACAGCTGTTAAAGCTGTAGAACACACATCTAGTGGCTATGATCACAGCTGTTAAAGCTGTAGAACACACATCTAGTGGCTAGGATCACAGCTGATAAAGCTGTAGAACACACAACTAGTGGCTAGGATCACAGCTGTTAAAACTCTAGAACACACATCTAGTGGCTAGGATCACAGTTGTTAAAGCTCTAGAACACACATTTAGTGGCTAGGATCACATCTGTTAAATCTCTAGAACACACATCTAGTGGCTAGTATCACAGCTGTAAAAAGCTCTAGAACACACATCTAGCTGCTAGGTTCAAAGCCGTTAAAGCTCTAGAACACACAATTAGTGGCTAGGATCATAGCTGCTAAAGCTCTAAAACATACATCGAGTGGCTAGAATCACAGCTGTTAAAGCTCTAGATAAAGATCAAGTGGCTAGGATCACAGCTGTTAAAGCTCTAGAACAAACATCTAGGTGCTAGGTTCACAGCTGTTAAAGCTCTAAAACACACATCTAGGTGCTAGGATCACAGCCATTAAAGCTCTAGAACACATATCTAGTAGCTAGGATCTCAGCTGATAAAAGGTTAAAGCTCTAGAACTAAACATCTAGTGGATAGGATCACATCTGTTAAAGCCTTAGAACACACATCTAGGTGCTGGGATCACAGCTGTTCAATCGCTAGAACACACATCTAGGAGCTGGGAATACAGCTGTTAATGCTCTAGATAACCTATCTAGGTGCTAGGACAGCAGCTGTTAAACGTCTAGAACACACATCTAGGTGCTACGATCACACATGTTAAATCTCTGGAACACTCATCTATGTGCTAGGTTCACAGCTGTTAATCTTTAGAACACATCTTGGTGCTAGGTTCACAGCTCTTAAATCTCTAGAACACACATCTAGGTGCTAGGATTACAGCTGTTCAATCTCTAGAACAGATATCTAGGTGCTAAGATCAGAGCTGTTAAAGCTCTAGAAGATGCATCTAGTGGCTAGATTCACAGCTGCTAAAGCTCTAGAACACAAATAGGTGCTAGGATATCAGCTGTTCAACCTCTGGAACACACATCAACAGCTAGGATCACAGCTGTTAAAGCTCTAGAACACACACCTAGTGGCTAGGATCACAGCTGTTAAAGCTCTTAGGTGCTAGGATCACAGCTGTTAAATCTCTAGAACACAAATCTAGTGGCTAGGATCACAGCTGTTAAAGCTCTAGAACACAAATCTAGTGGCTAGGATCACAGCTGTTAAAGCCGTAGAACACACATCTAGTGGCTAGTATCACAGCTGTTAAATCTCTAGAACAAACATCTAGGTGCTAGGATCACAACTGTTCAATGTTTAGAACACATCTAGGTGCTAAGTTCACAGCTGTTAAAGCTCTAGAACACACATCTATGTGCTAGGATTACAGCTGCTCAATTTCTAGAACACACATCTAGGTGCTACAATCACAGCTGTAAATGCTCTAAAACACCTATCTAGGTGCTTGGACCACAGTTGTTAAAGCACTCTAACACACATCTAGGTGCTAGGAATACAGCTGTTAAAGCTCTAGAACACACATTTAGGTTCACAACTGTTCAATCTCTAGAAGACAGCTAGGTGTTAGGTTCACAGCTGTTAAATCTCTGGAACATACAACTAGGTGGAAGGTTCACAGCTGTTAAATCTCTGGAACATACAACTAGGTGGTAGGTTCACAGCTGTTAAATCTCTAGAACATACAGCTAAGTGCTAGGTTCACTGCTGTTATATCTATAGAACATACAGCTGGGTGCTAGGTTCATAGCTGTTAAATCTCTAGAACATACAGCTAGGTGCTAGGTTCACTACTGTTATATCTGTAGAACATACTGCTAGGTTCACGGTTGTTAAATCTCTAGAACATACAGCTAAGTGCTAGGTTCACAGCTGTTGAATATATAGAAACTACATCTAGGTGCTAGGTTCACAGCTCTTAAATCTCTAGAACATACAGTGAGATGTTAGGTTCACAGCTGTTAAATCTCTAGAACACGCATCTAGGTGCTAGGATCACAGCTGTTAAAGCTCTAGAACATGCATCTAGTGGGTACATTCACAGCTGTTAAAGCTCTAGAACACACATATAGGTGCTAGGATCACAGCTGTCCAATCTCTGGAGCACACATTAAATTGCTAGGATCACAGCTGTTAAAGGTCTAGAACACACCCCTAGTGGCTAGGATCACAGCCGTTAAAGCTCTTAGGTGCTACGATCACAGCTGTTAAATATCTAGAACACAGATCTAGTGGCTAGGATCACAGCTCTTGAAGCTCTAAAAGGCACATCTAGGGGCTAGGATCATAGCTGTTAAAGCTATTGAACACACATATAGTGGGTAGAGTCACAGCTGTTAAATCTCTAGAACACACATCTAGGTGCTAGCATCACCGCTGTTAAAGCTTAGAACACAAGTCTAGTGTCTAGGTTTACAGCTGTTAAAGCTCTAGAACACACATCTAGTGGCTAGGATTACAGACGTTAAAGCTCCAGAACAGATATCTAGGTGCTGGGTTCACAGCTGTTAAAGCTCTAGAACTTACATCTAGGTGCTTGGATCAGAGCCATTAAAGCTCTAGAACACACATCTTTGTGGCTAGGATCACAGCTGTTAAAGGTCTAGAACAGATCTAGGTGCTTGGTTCACAGCTGTTAAAGCCTTAGAACACACATCTAGTGGCTAGGATCACAGCTGTTAAAACTCTAGAACCCAAATCTAGTGGCTAGGATCACAGTTGTTAAAGCTCTGGAACACACATCTAGTGGCTAGGAACACAGCTGTTAAATCCCTAGAACACACATCTAGGTGCTAGGAACACAGTTGTTCAATCTTTAGAACACATCTAGGTGCTAAATTCACAGCTGTTAAAGCTCTAGAACAACATCTAGTGGCTAGGATCACAGCTGTTAAAGCTCTAGAACACACATCTACTGGCTAGGATCACAGCTGTAAAAGCTCTAGAACACACATCAAGAGGCTAGGATCACAGCTGTAAAAGCTCTAGCACATATCTAGTGGCTAGGATGACAACCGTTAAAGCTCTAGAACACACATCTAGTGGCTAGGATCACAGCTGTTAAAGCTCTGGAACACTCATCTAGGTGCTAGGTTCACAGCTGTTCAATCTTTAGAACACAGCTAGGTGCAAGGTCCACAGCTGTTAAAGCCCTAGAACACTCATCTAGGTGCTAGGATCACAGCTATTAAATCTCTAGAACATTCATCTAGATGCTAGGTTCACAGCTGTTCAAACTGTAGAACACAGCTAGGTGCTAGTTTCACAGCTGTTCAATCTCTAGAACACACATCTAGGTGCTAGGATCACAGCTGTTTAAGCTCTAGAACATGCATGTAGTGGCTAGGTTCACAGCTGTTCAAAATAGAAATGGCCTATTATTTATGGACGCTCTTTAACTGCTTTGGTTCTCAGCGCCCCATTATAATTTGGGCGTGAAAGACCGCTTAATTTTGCTCAGAGGCTTCTCTTATCAGGCTTGAGGTTCTTTTAAGTGCCGTAAATCTACGTCACGGGACCCACAGCTTTACTTCCCTTCCGAAGTAAGCCATGCTAAGGATTTTTACGCCCGAAAAAATAGATCGTCCTCCGCCGGCTTTGAACCTGCGACCTTGGATATATGAAGTTAGCGTGGTAACCATTACACCACGGAGGGCGACTACAGCTGTTCAATCTCTGGAACACACATCTAGGTGCTAGGATCAAAGCTGTTAGATCTCTAGAACACACATCTAGTGGCTAGGATTACAGAAGTTAAAGCTCTAGAACACACCTCTAGTGGCTAGGATCACAGCTGTTAAAGCTGTAGAACACACATCTAATGGCTTGGATCACAGCTGTTAAATCTCTAGAACACACAACTAGGTGCTAGGATCACAGCTGTTCAATCTTTAGAACACATCTAGGTGCTAAGTTCACATCTATTAAAGCTCTACAACACACATTTACTGGCTAGGATCACATCTGTTAAAGCTCTACAACACACACCTAGGTGCTAGGATCACAGCTGTGAAAGCTCTAGAACACACATCTAGTGGCTAGGATCACAGCTGCTAAAGCTCTAGAACACACATCTAGTGGCTAGGATCACAGCCGTTAAAGCTCTAGAACACACATCTAGGTGCTAGGTTCACAGCTGTTAAAGCTCTAGAACACACATCTAGGTGCTAGGATCAGAGCCATTAAAGCTATAGAACACACATCTAGTGGCTAGGATAACAGCTGTTAAAGCTCTAGAACACATCTAGGTGCTAGGTTCACAGCTGTTAAAGATCTAGAACACACATCTAGCGGCTAAGATCACAGCTGTTAAAGCTCTAGAACACACATATAGGTGCTAGGATCACAGCTATTAAAGCTCTAGAACACACATCTAGGTGCTAGCATCACAGGTGTTCAATCTCTAGAACACACATCTAGGTGCTAGAATCACAATTGTTAATGCTCTAGAAAACCTATCTAGGTGCTAGGACAACAGCTGTTAAAGCTCTAGGACACACATCTAGGTGCTAGGATCACACATGTTAAATCTCTAGAACACTCATCTATGTGCTAGGTTCACAGCTGTTAATCTTTAGAACACATCTAGGTGCTAGGTTCACAGCTCTTAAATCTCTAGAACACACATCTAGGTGCTAGGATCACAGCTGTTCAATCTCTAGAACACATATCTAGGTGCTAAGATCAGAGCTGTTAAAGCTCTAGAAGATGCATCTAGTGGCTAGATTCACAGCTGCTAAATCTCTAGAACACAAATCGGTGCTAGGATCACAGCCGTTCAATTTCTGGAACACACATCAACATCTAGGATCACAGCTGTTAAAGCTCTAGAACACACACCTAGTGGCTAGGATCACAGCTGTTAAAGCTCTTAGGTGCTAGGATCACAGCTGTTAAATCTCTAGAACACTCATCTAGTGGCTAGGATCACAGCTGTTAAAGCTCTAGAACACAATCTAGTGGCTAGGATCACATCTGTTAAAGCCGTAGAACACACATCTAGTGGCTAGGATCACAGCTGTTAAATCTCTAGAACAAACATCTAGGTGCTAGGATCACAAGTGTTCAATGTTTAGAACACATCTAGGTGCTAAGTTCACAGCTGTTAAAGCTCTAGAACACACATCTAGTGGCTAAGTTTACAGCTGTTAAACCTCTAGAACACACTTCTAGTGGCTAGGTTTACAGCTGTTAAAGCTCTAGAACACACATCTAGGTGCTAGGATCACAGCTGCTCAATTTCTAGAACACACATCTAGGTGCTACAATCACAGCTGTACATGCTCTAAAACACCTATCTAGGTGCTAGGACCACAGTTGTTAGAGTACTCGAACACACATCTAGGTGCTAGGATCTCAGCCGTTAAAGCTCTAGAACACACATCTAGGTGCTAGGAATACAGCTGTTAAAGCTCTAGAACACACATCTAGGTTCACAACTGTTCAATCTCTAGAAGACAGCTAGGTGTTAGGTTCACAGCTGTTAAATCTCTGGAACATACAACTAGGTGGAAGGTTCACAGCTGTTAAATCTCTGGAACATACAACTAGGTGCTAGGCTTACAGCTGTTAAATCTCTAGGTTCACTGCTGTTATATCTATAAAACATACAGCTGGGTGCTAGGTGTATAGCTGTTAAATCTCTAGACCATACAGCTAGGTGCTAGGTCCACAACTGTTATATCTGTAGAACATACTGTTAGGTTCACGGTTGTTAAATCTCTAGAACATACAGCTAAGTGCTAGGTACACAGCTGTTGAATATATAGAAACTACATCTAGGTGCTAGGTTCACAGCTCTTAAATCTCTAGAACATCCAATGAGATGTTAGGTTCACAGCTGTTTAATCTCTAGAAAACACATCTAGGTGCTAGGATCACAGCTGTTCAATCTCTAGAACACGCATCTAGGTGCTAGGATCACAGCTGTTAAAGCTCTAGAACATGCATCTAGTGGCTACATTCACAGCTGTTAAAGCTCTAGAACACACATATAGCTGCTAGGATCATAGCTGTCCAATCTCTGGAGCACACATTAAGGTGCTAGGATAACAGCCTTTAAAGGTCTAGAACACACACCTAGTGGCTAGGATCACAGCTGTTAAAGCTCTTAGGTGCTACGATCACAGCTGTTAAATATCTAGAACACAGATCTAGTGGCTAGGATCACAGCTCTTGAAGCTCTAGAAGGCACATCTAGGGGCTAGGATCATAGCTGTTAAAGCTATTGAACACACATATAGTAGGTAGAATCACAGCTGTTAAATCTCTAGAACACACATCTAGGTGCTAGCATCACCGCTGTTAAAGCTTAGAACACAAGTCCAGTGTCTAGGTTTACAGCTGTTAAAGCTCTAGAACACACATCTAGTGGCTAGGATTACAGACGTTAAACCTCCAGAACAGATATCTAGGTGCTGGGTTCAAAGCTGTTAAAGCTCTAGAACTTACATCTGGGTGCTAGGATCAGAGCCATTAAAGCTCTAGAACACACATCTTTGTGGCTAGGATCACAGCTGTTAAGGTCTAGAACAGATCTAGGTGCTTGGTTCACAGCTGTTAAAGCCTTAGAACACACATCTAGTTGATAGGATCACAGCTGTTAAAACTCTAGAACCCACATCTAGTGGCTAGGATCACAGTTAAAGCTCTGGAACACACATCTAGTGGCTAGGAACACAGCTGTTAAATCCCTAGAACACACATCTAGGTGCTAGGAACACAGTTGTTCAATCTTTAGAACACATCTAGGTGCTAAGTTCACAGCTGTTAAAGCTCTACAACAACATCTAGTGGCTAGGATGACAGCTGTTAAAGCTCTAGAACACACATCTAGTGGCTAGGATCACAGCTGTTAAAGCTCTAGAACACACATCTAGGTGCTAGGATCGCAGCTGTTAAAGCTCTAGAACACACATCTAGGTTCACAGCTGATCAATGTCTAGATCATACATCCAGGTGCTAGGTTCTCTGCGGTTCAATCTCTAGAAGACAGCTGGGTATTAGTCTCACAGCTGCTCAAATTCTTGAACATACAACTAGGTGCTAGGTTCACAGCTGTTCAATCTCTAGATCACAAAGCTGTTCAATTTCTAGAACACACAGCTAGGTGTTAGGTTCACAGCTGTTAAATCTCTGGAACATACAACCAGGTGCTAGGTGCACAGCTGTTAAATCTCTAGAACATACAGCTAAGTCCTAGGTTCACAGCTTATGAATCTCTAGAACATACTGTTAGGTGCTAGGTTCACAGCTGTTGAATCTCCAGAACACATAGCTTATTGCTAGGTTCACAGCTTTTGAATCTCTAGAAACTACATCTAGGTGCTAGGTTCACAGCTGTTGAATCTCTAGAAACTACATCTACATGCTAGGTTCACAGCTGTTAAATCTCTAGAACATACAGCGAGGTGCTTGGTTCACAGCTGTTATATCTGTAGAACATACAATTAGGTGCTGGGTTCACAGCTGTTCCATCTCTATAACACACAAATAGGGGCTAGGATCACAGCTGTTAAGGGTCTAGAACACACATGTATGTGCTAGGATCACAGCTAGTAAAGCTGTAGAACACACATCTAGTGGCTAGAATCACAGCTGTTAAAGCTGTAGAACACACATCTAGTGGCTAGGATCACAGCTGTTAAAGCTGTAGAACACACATCTAGTGGCTAGGATCACAGCTGTTAAAACTCTAGAACACACATCTAGTGGCTAGGATCACAGTTGTTAAAGCTCTAGAACACACATTTAGTGGCTAGGATCACATCTGTTAAATCTCTAGATCACACATATAGGTGCTAGAATCACATCTGTTAAAGCTCTAGCACACACATCTAGTGGCGAGTATCACAGCTGTAAAAAGCTCTAGAACACACATCTAGCTGCTAGGTTCACAGCCGTTAAAGCTCTAGAACACACAATTAGTGGCTAGGATCACAGCGGCTAAAGCTCTAAAACATACATCATGTGGCTAGAATCACAGCTGTTAAAGCTCTAGATAAAGATCTAGGTGCTAGGTTCACAGCTGTTAAAGCTCTAAAACACACATTTAGGTGCTAGGATCACAGCCATTAAAGCTCTAGAACACATATCTGGTAGCTAGGATCTCAGCTGTGAAAGGTTAAAGCTCTAGAACTAAACATCTAGTGGATAGGATCACATCTGTTAAAGCTCTAGAACACACATCTAGGTGCTGGGATCACAGCTGTTCAATCGCTAGAACACACATCTAGGTGCTGGGATCACTGCTGTTAATGCTCTAGAAAACCTATCTAGGTGCTAGGACAACAGCTGTTAAACCTCTAGAACACACATCTAGGTGCTACGATCACACATGTTAAATCTCTAGAACACTCATCTATGTGCTAGGTTCACAGCTGTTAATCTTTAGAACACATCTAGGTGCTAGGTTCACAGCTCTTAAATCTCTAGAACACACATCTAGGTGCTAGGATCACAGCTGTTCAATCTCTAGAACACATATCTAGGTGCTAAGATCAGAGCTGTTAAAGCTCTAGAAGATGCATCTAGTGGCTAGATTCACAGCTGCTAAAGCTCTAGAACACAAATAGGTGCTAGGATATCAGCTGTTCAACCTCTGGAACACACATCAACAGCTAGGATCACAGCTGTTAAAGCTCTAGAACGCACACCTAGTGGCTAGGATCACAGCTGTTAAAGCTCTAGAACACAATCTAGTGGCTAGGATCACATCTGTTAAAGCCGTAGAACACACATCTAGTGGCTAGGATCACAGCTGCTAAATCTCTAGAACAAACATCTAGGTTCTAGGATCACAACTGTTCAATGTTTTGAACACATCTAGGTGCTAAGTTCACAGCTGTTAAAGCTCTAGAACACACATCTCGTGGCTAAGTTTACAGCTGTTAAAGCTCTAGAACACTCTTCGTGTGGCTAGGTTTATAGCTGTTAAAGCTCTAGAACACACCTAGGTGCTAGGATCACAGCTGCTCAATTTCTAGAACACACATCTAGGTGCTACAATCACAGCTGTAACTGCTCTAAAACACCTATCTAGGTGCTAGGATCACAGTTGTTAAGGGTCTAGAACACACATGTATGTGCTAGGATCACATATGTTAAAGCTGTAGAACACACATCTAGTGCCTAGGATCACAGCTGTTAAAACTCTAGAACACACATCTAGTGGCTAGGATCACAGTTAAAGCTCTAGAACACACAATTAGTGGCTAGGATCACATCTGTTAAATCTCCAGAACACACATATAGGTGCTAGAATCACATCTGTTAAAGCTCTAGCACACACATCTAGTGGCTAGGATCACAACTGTTAAAGCTCTAAAACATACATCCTGTGGCTAGAATCACAGCTGTTAAAGCTCTAGATAAAGATCTAGTAGCTATGATCACAGCTGTTAAAGCTCTAGAACACACATCTAGGTGCTAGGTTCGCAGCTGTTAAAGCTCTAAAACACACATCTAGGTGCTAGGATCACAGCTATTAAAGCTCTAGAACACATATCTAGTAGCTAGGATCTCAGCTGTTAAAAGGTTAAAGCTCTAGAACTAAACATCTAGTGGATAGGATCACATCTGTTTAAGCTCTAGAACACACATCTAGGTGCTGGGATCACAGCTGTTCAATCGCTAGAACACACATCTAGGTGCTGAGATCACAACTGTTAATGCTCCAGAGCACCTATTTAGGTGCTAGGATCACAGCTGTTTTATCGCTAGAACACACATCTATGTGCTAGGATCACAGCCGTTAAAGCTCTAGAACATACATAAAGGTGCTAGGATCGCAGCGGTTAAAGCTCTAGAACACACATCTAGGTTCACAGCTGTTCAATCTCTAGAAGACAGCTAGGTATTACGTTCACAGCCGCTCAAATTCTGGAACATACAACTAGGTGCTAAGTTCACAGCTGTTGAATCTCTAGAACATACAACTAGGTGCTAGGTTCACAGCTGTTGAATCTCTAGAACATACAGCTAATTGCTAGGTTCACAGGTGTTATATCTCTAGAACATACAGCTGGGTGCTCGGTTCACAGCTGTTAAATCTCTAGAAACTACACCTAGGTCCTAGGTTCACAGCTGTTGAATCTCTAGAAACGACATCTAGGTGCTAGGTTCACAGCTGTTAAATCTCTAGAAAATACGGCAACTTGCTAGGTTCACAGCTTTTGTATCTCTAGAACAAACAGTTAGGTGCTAGGTTTTCAGCTGTTCAATCTCTAGCACACACATCTAGTTGCTAGGATCACAGCTGTTAAAGGTGTAGCGCACTCATCTAGGCGTTAGGATCACAGCTGTTAAAGCTGCAGAACACACATCTAGTGGCTAGGATCACAGTTGTTAAATCTCTTGAATACACATCTAGGTGCTAGGATCACAGCTGTTCAATCTTTAGACCACATCTAGGTCTAAGATCAAAGCTGTTAAAGCGCTAGAACTACGTCTAGAAGTTAGCATCAAAGCTGATAAAGCTCTAGAACACACATCTAGTGGCTAGGATCACAGCTGTTAAAGCTCTAGAACACACATAGGTGCTAGAATCACATCTGTTAAAGCTCTAGCACACACATCTAGTGGCTAGTATCACAGCTGTAAAAAGCTCTAGAACACACATCTAGCTGCTAGGATCACAGCTGTTAAAGCTCTAGAACACACATCAAGGTGCTAGGATCACAGCTGTTCAATCTTTAGACCACATCTAGGTCTAAGATCACAGCTGTTAAAGCGCTAGAACTACGTCTAGTAGTTAGCATCAAAGCTGATAAAGCTCTAGAACACATCTAGTGGCTAGGATCACAGCTGTTAAAGCTCTAGAAAACACATATAGGTGCTAGAATCACATCTGTTAAAGCTCTAGCACACACATCTAGTGGCTAGTATCACAGCTGTAAAAAGCTCTAGAACACACATCTAGCTGCTAGGTTCACAGCCGTTAAAGCTCTAGAACACACAATTAGTGGCTAGGATCACAGCTGTCAAAGCTCTAAAACATACATCGTGTGGCTAGATACAGCTGTTAAAGCTCTAGATAAAGATCTAATGGCTAGGATCACAACTGTTAAAGCTCTAAATAACACATTTAGGTGCTACGATCACAGCCATTAAAGCTCTAGAACACATATCTAGTAGCTAGGATCTCAGCTGTTAAAAGGTTAAAGCTCTAGAACTAAACCTCTTGTGGATAGGATCACATCTGTTAAAGCTCTAGAACACACATCTAGGTGCTGGGATCACAGCTGTCAATCGCTAGAACACACATCTAGGTGCTGGGATCACAGCTGTTAATGCTCTAGAAAACCTATCTAGGTGCTAGGAGAACAGCTGTTAAACCTCTAGAACACACATCTAGGTGCTAGGATCACACATGTTAAATCTCTAGAACACTCATCTATGTGCTAGGTTCACAGCTGTTAATCTTTAGAACACATCTAGGTGCTAGGCTCACAGCTCTTAAATCTCTAGAACACACATCTAGGTGCTAGGCTCACAGCTGTTCAATCTCTAGAACACATATCTAGGTGCTAAGATCAGAGCTGTTAAAGCTCTTGAAGATGCATCTAGTGGCTAGATTCACAGCTGCTAAAGCTCTAGAACACAAATAGGTGCTAGGATATTAGCTGTTCAACCTCTGGAACACACATCAACAGCTAGGATCACAGCTGTTAAAGCTCTAGAACACACACCTAGTGGCTAGGATAACAGCTGTTAAAGCTCTTAGGTGCTAGGATCACAGCTGTTAAAGCTCTTAGGTGCTAGGATCACAGCTGTTAAATCTCTAGAACACACATCTAGTGGCTAGGATCACAGCTGTTAAAGCTCTAGAACACAATCTAGTGGCTAGGATCACATCTGTTAAAGCCGTAGAACAAACATCTAGGGTCTAGGATCACAACTGTTCAATGTTTAGAACACATCGAGGTGCTAAGTTCACAGCTGTTAAAGCTCTAGAACACACATCTAGTGGCTAAGTTTACAGCTGTTAAAGCTCTAGAACACACTTCTTGTGGCTAGGTTTACAGCTGTTAAAGCTCTAGAACACACATCTAGGTGCTAGGATCACCACTGCTCAATTTCTAGAACACACATCTAGGTTCTACAATCACAGCTGTAAATGCTCTAAAACACCTATGTAGGTGCTAGGACCACAGTTGTTAAAGCACTCGAACACACATCTAGGTGCTAGGATCTCAGCCGTTAAAGCTCTAGAACACACATCTAGGTGCTAGGAATACAGCTGTTAAAGCTCTTGAACACATCTAGGTTCACAACTGTTCAATCTCTAGAAGACAGCTAGGTGTTAGGTTCACAGCTGTTAAATCTCTGGAACATACAACTAGGTGGAAGGTTCACAGCTGTTAAATCTCTGGAACATACAACTAGGTGGTAGGCTCACAGCTGTTAAATCTCTAGAACATACAGCTAAGTACTAGGTTCACAGTTGATGAATATCTAGAACATACAGCTAGGTGCTAGGTTCACAGCTGTTGAATCTCTAGAACATAAAGCTAAGTGCTAGGTTCACTGCTGTTATATCTATAGAACATACAGCTGGGTGCTAGGTTCATAGCTGTTAAATCTCTAGAACATACAGCTAGGTGCTAGGTTCACAACTGTTATATCTGTAGAACATACTGCTAGGTTCACGGTTGTTAAACCTCTATAACATACAGCTAAGTGCTAGGTTCACCGCTGTTGAATATCTAGAAACTACATCTAGGTGCTAGGTTCACAGCTCTTAAATCTCTAGAACATACAGTGAGATGTTAGGTTCACAGCTGGTAATTCTCTAGAAAACACATCTAGGTGCTAGGATCACAACTGTTCAATCTCTAGAACACGCATCTAGGTGCTAGGATCACAGCTGTTAAAGCTCTAGAACATGCATCTAGTGGCTACATTCACAGCTGTTAAAGCTCTAGAACACACATATAGGTGCTAGGATCACAGCTGTCCAATCTCTGGAGCACACATTAAATTGCTAGGATCACAGCTGTTAAAGGTCTAGAACACACCCCTAGTGGCTAGGATCACAGCCGTTAAAGCTCTTAGGTGCTACGATCACAGCTGTTAAATATCTAGAACACAGATCTAGTGGCTAGGATCACAGCTCTTGAAGCTCTAGAAGACACATCTAGGGGCTAGGATCATAGCTGTTAAAGCTATAGAACACACATATAGTGGCTAGAATCACAGCTGTTAAATCTCTAGAACACACATCTAGGTGCTAGCATCACTGCTGTTAAAGCTTAGAACACAAGTCTAGTATCTAGGTTTACAGCTGTTAAAGCTCTAGAACACACTTCTAGTGGCTAGGATTACAGACGTTAAAGCTCCAGAACACATATCTAGGTGCTGAGTTCACAGCTGTTAAAGCTCTAGAACTTACATCTAGGTGCTAGGATTAGAGCCATTAAAGCTCTAGAACACACATCTAGTGGCTTAGGATCACAGCTGTTAAAGGTCTAGAACAGATCTAGGTGCTTGGTTCACAGCTGCTAAAGGCTTAGAACACACATCTAGTTGATAGGATCACAGCTGTTAAAACTCTAGAACGCACATCTAGTGACTAGGATCACAGTTGTTAAATCCCTAGAACACACATCTAGGTGCTAGGATCACAGTTGATCAATCTTTAGAACACATCTAGGTGTTAAGTTCACAGCTGTTAAAGCTCTAGAACAACATCTTGTGGCTAGGATCACAGCTGTTAAAGCTCTAGAACACTAATATAGTGACTAGGATCACAGATGTTAAAGCTCTAGAACACACATCTAGAGGATAGGATCACAGCTGTAAAAGCTCTAGCACACATCTAGTGGCTAGGATCACAACCGTTAAAGCTCTAGAACACACATCTAGTGGCTAGGATCACAGCAATTAAAGCTCTAGAACACATCTAGGTGCTAGGTTAACAGCTGTTAAAGCCATAGACCACATCTAGTGGCTAGGATCACAGCTGTTAAAACCATAGAACACACATATAGGTGCTAGGTTCACAGATGTTGAAGCTCTAGAACACACATCTAGGTACTAGGAGCACAGCTATTCAATATCTAGAACAGACATCTAGGTGCTAGGATCACAGCTGTTAATGCTGTAGAACTCCTATCTAAGTGCTAGTCCCACAGCTGTTAAAGCTCTACAACAAAAATCCAGGTGCTAGGATCACAGCTGTTAAAGCTCTAGAACACACTTCTAGGTGCTAGGATCGCAGCTGCCAAAGCTCTAGATCACACATCTAGGGTCACAGCTGATCAATGTCTAGATCATACATCCAGGTGCTAGGTTCAGTGCTGTTCAATCTCTAGAAGACAGCTGGGTATTAGTCTCACAGCTGCTCAAATTCTTGAACATACAACTAGGTGCTAGGTTCACAGCTGTTCAATCTCTAGATCACAAGGCTGTTTAGAACACACAGCTATGTGTTAGGTTCACAGCTGTTAAATCTTTGGAACATACAACCAGGTGCTAGGTGCACAGCTGTTAAATCTCTAGAACATACAGCTAAGAGCTAGGTTCACAGCTTATGAATCTCTAGAACATACTGTTAGGTGCTAGGTTCACAGCTGTTGAATCTCCAGAACACATAGCTAAGTGCTAGGTTCACAGCTTTTGAATCTCTAGAAACTACATCTAGGTGCTAGGTTCACAGCTGTTGAATCTCTAGAAACTACATCTACGTGCTAGGTTCACAGCTGTTAAATCTCTAGAACATACAATTAGGTGCTAGGTTCACAGCTGTTCAATCTCTATAACACACAAATAGGGGCTAGGATCACAGCTGTTAAGGGTCTAGAACACACATGTATGTGCTAGGATCACAGCTGTTAAAGCTGTAGAACACACATCTAGTGGCTATGATCACAGCTGTTAAAGCTGTAGAACACACATCTAGTGGCTAGGATCACAGCTGATAAAGCTGTAGAACACACATCTAGTGGCTAGGATCACAGCTGTTAAAACTCTAGAACACACATCTAGTGGCTAGGATCACAGTTGTTAAAGCTCTAGAACACACATTTAGTGGCTAGGATAACATCTGTTAAATCTCTAGAACACACATCTAGTGGCTAGTATCACAGCTGTAAAAAGCTCTAGAACACATATCTAGCTGCTAGGTTCACAGCCGTTAAAGCTCTAGAACACACAATTAGTGGCTAGGATCACAGCTGCTAAAGCTCTAAAACATACATCGAGTGGCTAGAATCACAGCTGTTAAAGCTCTAGATAAAGATCTAGGTGCTAGGTTCACAGCTGTTAAAGCTCTAGAACACACATTTAGGTGCTAGGATCACAGGCATTAAAGCTCTAAAACACACATCTAGGTGCTAGGATCACAGCCATTAAAGCTCTAGAACACATATCTAGTAGCTAGGATCTCAGCTGATAAAAGGTTAAAGCTCTAGAACTAAACATCTAGTGGATAGGATCACATCTGTTAAAGCTCTAGAACACACATCTAGGTGCTGGGATCACAGCTGTTCAATCGCTAGAACACACATCTAGGAGCTGGGAATACAGCTGTTAATGCTCTAGATAACCTATCTAGGTGCTAGGACAGCAGCTGTTAAACCTCTAGAACACACATCTAGGTGCTACGATCACACATGTTAAATCTCTGGAACACTCATCTATGTGCTAGGTTCACAGCTGTTAATCTTTAGAACACATCTAGGTGCTAGGTTCACAGCTCTTAAATCTCTAGAACACACATCTAGGTGCTAGGATCACAGCTGTTCAATCTCTAGAACACATATCTAGGTGTTAAGATCAGAGCTGTTAAAGCTCTAGAAGATGCATCTAGTGGCTAGATTCAGAGCTGCTAAAGCTCTAGAACACAAATAGGTGCTAGGATATCAGCTGTTCAACCTCTGGAACACACATCAATTGCTAGGATCACAGCTGTTAAAGCTCTAGAACACACACCTAGTGGCTAGGATCACAGCTGTTAAAGCTCTTAGGTGCTAGGATCACAGCTGTTAAATCTCTAGAACACAAATCTAGTGGCTAGGATCACAGCTGTTAAAGCTCTAGAACAAACATCTAGGTGCTAGGATCACAACTGTTCAATGTTTAGAACACATCTAGGTGCTAAGTTCACAGCTGTTAAAGCTCTAGAACACACATCTAGTGGCTAAGTTTACAGCCGTTAAAGTTCTAGAACACACTTCGTGTGGCTAGGTTTACAGCTGTTAAAGCTCTAGAACACACATCTAGGTGCTAGGATCACAGCTGCTCAATTTCTAGAACACACATCTAGGTGCTACAATCACAGCTGTAACTGCTCTAAAACACCTATCTAGATGCTAGGATCACAGCTGTTAAGGGTCTAGAACACACATGTATGTGCTAGGATCACAGCTGTTAAAGCTGTAGAACACACATCTAGCGGCTAGGATCACAGCTGTTAAAACTCTAGAACACACATCTAGTGGCTAGGATCACAGTTGTTAAAGCTCTAGAACACACAATTAGTGGCTAGGATCACATCTGTTAAATCTCTAGAACACACATATAGGTGCTAGAATCACATCTGTTAAAGCTCTAGCACACACATCTAGTGGCTAGTATCACAGCTGTAAAAAGCTCTAGAACACACATCTAGCTGCTAGTTTCACAGCCGTTAAAGCTCTAGAACACACAATTAGTGGCTAGGATCACAACTGTTAAAGCTCTAAAACATACATCGTGTGGCTAGAATCACAGCTGTTAAAGCTCTAGATAAAGATCTAGTGGCTAGGATCACAGCCATTAAAGCTCTAGAACACACATCTAGGTGCTAGGTTCACAGCTGTTAAAGCTCTAAAACACACATCTAGGTGCTAGGATCACAGCCATTAAAGCTCTAGAACACATATCTAGTAGCTAGGATCTCAGCTGTTAAAAGGTTAAAGCTCTAGAACTAAACATCTAGTGGATGGGATCACATCTGTTAAAGCTCTAGAACACACATCTAGGTGCTGGGCTCACAGCTGTTCAATCGCTAGAACACACATCTAGGTGCTGGGATCACAGCTGTTAATGCTCCAGAACACCTATTTAGCTGCTAGGATCACAGCTGTTTAATCGCTAGAACACACATCTATGTGCTAGGATCACAGCCGTTAAAGCTTTAGAACATACATATAGGTGCTAGAATCGCAGCGGTTAAAGCTCTAGAACACACATCTAGGTTCACAGCTGTTCAATCTCTAGAAGACAGCTAGGTATTACGTTCACAGCTGCTAAAATTCTGGAACATACAACTCGGTGCTAGGTTCACAGCTGTTCAATCTCTGGAACATACAACTAGGTGCTAAGTTCATAGCTGTTGAATCTCTAGAACATACAACTAGGTGCTAGGTTCATAGCTGTTGAATCTCTAGAACATACAGCTAATTGCTAGGTTCACAGGTGTTATATCTCTAGAACATACAGCTGGGTGCTCGGTTCACAGCTGTTAAATCTCTAGAAACTACACCTAGGTGCTGGGTTCACAGCTGTTGAATCTCTAGAAACTACATCTAGGTGCTAGGTTCACAGCTGTTAAATCTCTAGAAAATACAGCGACTTGCTAGTTTCACAGCTGTTATATCTCTAGAACATACAGTTAGGTGCTAGGTTTTCAGCTGTTCAATCTCTAGCACACACATCTAGTGGCTAGAATCACAGCTGTTAAAGGTCTAGCACACTCATCTAGGCGCTAGGATAACAGCTGTTAAAGCTGCAGAACACACATCTAGTGGCTAGGATCACAGTTGTTAAATCTCTTGAATACACATCAAGGTGCTAGGATCACAGCTGTTCAATCTTTAGACCACATCTAGGTCTAAGATCAAAGCTGTTAAAGCGCTAGAACTACGTCTAGAAGTTAGCATCAAAGCTGATAAAGCTCTAGAACACACATCTAGTGGCTAGGATCACAGCTGTTAAAGCTCTAGAACACACATATAGGTGCTAGAATCACATCTGTTAAAGCTCTAGCACACACATCTAGTGGCTAGTATCACAGCTATAAAAAGCTCTAGAACACACATCTAGCTGCTAGGATCACAGCTGTTAAAGCTCTAGAACACAATCTAGCTGCTAGGATCACATCTGTTAAAGCCGTAGAACAAACATCTAGGTGCTAGGATCACAACTGTTCAATGTTTAGAACACATCTAGGTGCTAAGTTCAATCTCTGGAACATACAATTAGGTGCTAAGTTCATAGCTGTTGAATCTCTAGAACATACAACTAGGTGCTAGGTTCATAGCTGTTGAATCTCTAGAATATACAGCTAATTGCTAGGTTCACAGGTGTTATATCTCTAGAACATACAGCTGGGTGCTCGGTTCACAGCTGTTAAATCTCTAGAAACTACACCTAGGTGCTGGGTTCACAGCTGTTGAATCTCTAGAAACTACATCTAGGTGCTAGGTTCACACCTGTTAAATCTCTAGAAAATACAGCGACTTGCTAGGTTCACAGCTGTTATATCTCTAGA
This sequence comes from Hymenopus coronatus, assembly GCA_030762935.1. Classification (NCBI taxonomy): domain Eukaryota; kingdom Metazoa; phylum Arthropoda; class Insecta; order Mantodea; family Hymenopodidae; genus Hymenopus; species Hymenopus coronatus. The sequence continues at coordinate 176,605,362 of CM060896.1, forward strand.
ACATACAGTTAGGTGCTAGGTTTTCAGCTGTTCAATCTCTAGCAATCTTGTGTAAGCTGCTTTTCAACAAGTGACTGCTGAAAATACTATGAATGTGTATGACACGTTGTTCAGGAAGTGAGATTTGGAGGGAATGGTGGCCCACTAATTATCAATCTCTGTGATGATTCAGTTTGATTACAAATGACTCGTATGTTGAAGGAGTTCCATCTTCTGGTAAGACACTGTATTAAAGAAATGTGCAGTGAGTGGTTGTGTATATATGAATGCTAAAAAAACTGTTGGCGTGATGTAAGTATCCATTACCTAAGGAAACTTTCAAAACAACATGTCTGCATTTTATAATTTTACATTTTGTGCTGAATATATCTAATGTTGAGCAGTTGGCAGTGAGTCATCCATTATCTTGCATTCCAGTATTTTGATGTTGACTAAAGGTTGGGCAGCGCAGTAGATGGTTTGCATCGATATCTTGGCCTCTTGGGAGTCTAAAAGTTGTTACAGAGCATTTTCTTGGTAATGTAGTGATTCTGGGCATGTTATTACATAAATTTTCCTTTTGTTTGTAATACATTGTCTTCTTTTTTATATGTTGATATAATGATTCTTTTGAGAGAGTGATATCACATGAATTTGATGTAATTTTACTACCTTTCTTTCCGCAATATGCTGGTATCTATTAAAGTATTAATCTTTTATTTTAATTCATTAGTTGTTTTATGATTTTGCAGCATTCTGCAATATTTAGGCTATTAGGTGTTACAGCTTTAGAGTCAGAAATTAATACAACTTTTTCAAGTTTATTTATCTGATATAAGCTCTGAAGTATTGCCGAAATCTCTCCATCAAAATTTGCGGTATTTAAACTTAATCTTTTCTGGAAAGAGAAGAGAGGGCATATTGCACCTGCGCCAGTACCACGTTATTTGGTAAGCTAGATCTGTCAGTATAAATCATTGATAGGGTATCTTAAATTTATTATTTCTAGTGTCTTTCCTGTCCATACCTTTCTTTACTTAGGTGATGTAACCGCCATTTATGGTACCTAATTTTAAACGGTTACAAAAAGTTAAACAAAATCAACTTCAGATAAAATTAATGTCCTATTGGAAAACGAAACATTCCGGAAATATTGAATATATAACGCCTTGCCTTCTGTTTCATTTGTTATACATTCAGTAATGCCAGTAGTGAAAGTAGGTAGCTATTTCTTTTGCTGCGAAACGTAGGTATGTGTTTTACAGTTGTACCACACATCGGCGGTGAAGTAAGACAAGCTTTAGGGCTTAGTCACAATTCAATCTGGAAAATATCAGAGAAACACTGCATAAGCAAAACAAAAAGAAACATAAAACTAAAGCAATAGACAAATCTGAGGTGTCACTATAACATTGGTGAAAATATAAAACTCTTAAGTCTCACATTCAAGTTCAAATGTCAGTTAGGTTTTTGTTTTATCCTGTCAAGTAACTTTAAGCTATTTAATATTTGAGCACAATATGACCAACCAGGTTAAAGGAGTTGGGCATTTGGGGAAAAAATACTTATAATCAAAAACAGCTACATTGTAATAAATGTTAAAATCCTGCTGTTGAACGCCGCTGATGATGAGGAATGTCCTTGAAACTGAGTTTGTTTTCCAACACTTAAAAAGGGAGTATAAATAAGTGCCATTCATCAAAATTCCATCGTGTAGTAATTTAGAAATAGGAAAATGAGTCTTACTGTTGTATTGTTAACAGTAAATATAAAATAACAAAGTGTAGTTTAAAATAAAATACTAAAGATGATGAACACCTTCAAACCAACAATTTAGCTGTTTTCGTGTCCAAGAAAGATTTAACTCTTATTTTAAAACTATTCTGGTTTTTTTTTTTTTTTTCACAAAATTGGCTGCTAAGTTCTTAGTTTAAATATCACATGTTTGTATATTTGTGTAAGAAATAAAACATAAGAGATCGAAGCCATTGAAAAATTCTGCTTCTTTCAAATGAGCATTCCTAAATATAAAACTTACATTATGCAAAACATTAAAATAGCAAATAAGCAATTTTTGATACATAAGTGAATTCATAATTAAGAGAACAGTAAAACTATCCTAGAAATAGACATAACATTTTGAAAATGTTGAGATACTAAATATTGTAGAAATTATTTTTATATAAGTGATCTTATGATCACGTTGTTTATAAATGTGTTTTGTAAATGAAATGTTTTACAGAATTGTACAAACAAACTTGGAATATTTCCTGTAGTAGCCATCATAAGCTGATGAAATTTTGTTAAAAAGCTTAAGAAAACTAACTGCAGGAGAAAATATTGGTTGATTTGTGATGTTTGGTAAAGTGACAATTCTAGTGATGACCTCAGATTTTCTCAGTAGTGCAGTAATTCTGATTTACTCACCTGCATTACACAATACTGGCTGATTAACCTCATGTTTGTAATTTAACTTATTTAGCATGTAGGTACAATGTTTATAGTAGTGTATTCCACCCAAAAATTTGATACCAAGATTTCACCAGAAACTTGTTTTGAGACCCCCTCAATAAAAAAAAAAAAGGAATTTTAGAAAAATGTGCGTGTCGGCAGCATAGCATTTATTTATCTATTTCCCGCTCTTTATTATTCACGATATATATATATATATATATATATATATATATATATATATATATATATATTACTTCAACTTTGTTTATTTGTTTGTTTGCTCACATTATGGGAAATGTAACAAAAGATGTTCCTCTAATGGCTTTACTTCAATACGTCATTAGAGCCGCTTTGTAGTTACTTACTGCTCTGTTATAAAGCTTTAGGGCTGCAAAGGGATGTTTTTATAAGTACAGGACTGCGGGTCTGTGAAGCTAAATCCCCAGTGATACCAAAAAGTGAGTCTGGCGCATTTTACGTCTCAACAACTTAATGTCTTCATCATATTCAAATGTGGACCGCCAGTGGAAGTTTTACTCACCACCTTTTGTAATGCAACCATGGTATATTTTTACCCATTTTTACTTTCTCTACACGTTCTCTGTATATAGTATATACTGAAGGTATTGTATTGTACCCAAAAATTGGATATTGAAATTTCACCGGAAATATATTTATTGAAACTTCCTGAATTAAAAAAAAAACATTTTTAGAAAAATGTCCGTCTGTCTCTTTAGACAATATAACTCAAAAACGAAAAGTCCGTTAAATACCAAACTTGATATTTAAGTTCAGTATCTTTCAATGGCAAGACGAGAAGATTTTCAAGAAAATCCCCCCACCCCAGACTATACTTTACAAGGAAAAAATTATAAAATGTTGTTTTTCTCATAACTGACTAACGACTTTGACCGCAATACCCCATATTAAAGATGACAAATAAAAGTGTATCTGGGAAGACCTCTTTATTCAGAATTTTACATAACGGTTAAATCGTACATCTCGTTAAAACGCACAAAATATATCCTATATGTTTTTATGTACAGCTGAGATATTCCTTGTTATTAGTTTCAATTTTAAACTTTTCTCAAACGGCAAGTTTCATCTCTCTTGTTTTACTGCAAAGCGAGCCGAACTTCAATTGTTTCACATAGGGCCGCTGTTTAAATATTGACTATCACTTTATCCTAGTGTATTCCCTTCTACTTACAAGGAAGCAAGTAATAAGACAATTGCTGTTAACGTTTATCTTGTTTATCATGAATCAGATAGAAGAATGTTTCAGCAAGAGAAAGTCATGCGAATGGAACACGTCAGTTTTTACTTTCTCCATACGCACTATGTACATAGTGTATAGAGAAAGTATTGCACTCCACCAAAAATTCGATACCGAGATTTCACCGGAAATATATGTTTTAGAGTCCCAAATATCCAAGAAAAGCATTTTCACAAAAAGGTCCGTGTGCGTGTGTGTCCGTGTGTCTGTGAACACGATAACTAAAAAACGAAAAGTCGGTAAAATACCAAACTTGGTATTTAAGTTTAGTATCTTCCAGGGATGCGACACGAAGATTTTGAGAAAAATCCCCCCACCCCCAACTACCCTTTACATGGAACTTTTTTCGAAAATTTTGATTTTCTCAAAAATGGCTCCAACGATTTTGATTGAAATTTCGGATATTAAACATATTTACCTGACAAATGAAATATATATCTTGAATTTTCTGGGAATAGCCTCTGAAGACTACTTTATTATGGATGAATTTTTCGAAACTACTAAACCGTAAGAGATGGACAAAAAATTAACCCATAAGAAATGTAGCTAGGATCTCAGCTGTTAAAAGGTTAAAGCTCTAGAACTAAACATCTAGTGGATGGGATCACATCTGTTAAAGCTCTAGAACACACATCTAGGTGCTGGGCTCACAGCTGTTCAATCGCTAGAACACACATCTAGGTGCTGGGATCACAGCTGTTAATGCTCCAGAACACCTATTTAGCTGCTAGGATCACAGCTGTTTAATCGCTAGAACACACATCTATGTGCTAGGATCACAGCCGTTAAAGCTTTAGAACATAAATATAGGTGCTAGAATCGCAGCGGTTAAAGCTCTAGAACACACATCTAGGTTCACAGCTGTTCAATCTCTAGAAGACAGCTAGGTATTACGTTCACAGCTGCTAAAATTCTGGAACATACAACTCGGTGCTAGGTTCACAGCTGTTCAATCTCTGGAACATACAACTAGGTGCTAAGTTCATAGCTGTTGAATCTCTAGAACATACAACTAGGTGCTAGGTTCATAGCTGTTGAATCTCTAGAACATACAGCTAATTGCTAGGTTCACAGGTGTTATATCTCTAGAACATACAGCTGGGTGCTCGGTTCACAGCTGTTAAATCTCTAGAAACTACACCTAGGTGCTGGGTTCACAGCTGTTGAATCTCTAGAAACTACATCTAGGTGCTAGGTTCACAGCTGTTAAATCTCTAGAAAATACAGCGACTTGCTAGGTTCACAGCTGTTATATCTCTAGAACATACAGTTAGGTGCTAGGTTTTCAGCTGTTCAATCTCTAGCACACACATCTAGTGACTAGAATCACAGCTGTTAAAGGTCTAGCGCACTCATCTAGGCGCTAGGATAACAGCTGTTAAAGCTGCAGAACACACATCTAGTGGCTAGGATCACAGTTGTTAAATCTCTTGAATACACATCAAGGTGCTAGGATCACAGCTGTTCAATCTTTAGACCACATCTAGGTCTAAGATAAAGCTGTTAAAGCGCTAGAACTACGTCTAGAAGTTAGCATCAAAGCTGATAAAGCTCCAGAACACATCTAGTGGCTAGGATCACAGCTGTTAAAGCTCTAGAACACACATATAGGTGCTAGAATCACATCTGTTAAAGCTCTAGCACACACATCTAGTGGCGAGTATCACAGCTGTAAAAAGCTCTAGAACACACATCTAGCTGCTAGGTTCACAGCCGTTAAAGCTCTAGAACACACAATTAGTGGCTAGGATCACAGCTGCTAAAGCTCTAAAACATACATCGTGTGGCTAGAACCACAGCTGTTAAAGCTCTAGATAAAGATCTAGGTGCTAGGTTCACAGCTGTTAAAGCTCTAAAACACACATTTAGGTGCTAGGATCACAGCCATTAAAGCTCTAGAACACATATCTGGTAGCTAGGATCTCAGCTGTGAAAGGTTAAAGCTCTAGAACTAAACATCTAGTGGATAGGATCACATCTGTTAAAGCTCTAGAACACACATCTAGGTGCTGGGATCACAGCTGTTCAATCGCTAGAACACACATCTAGGTGCTGGGATCACTGCTGTTAATGCTCCAGAAAACCTATCTAGGTGCTAGGACAACAGCTGTTTAACCTCTAGAACACACATCTAGGTGCTAGGTTCACAGCTGTTAATCTTTAGAACACATCTAGGTGCTAGGTTCACAGCTCTTAAATCTCTAGAACACACATCTAGGTGCTAGGATTACAGCTGTTCAATCTCTAGAACACATATCTAGGTGCTAAGATCAGAGCTGTTAAAGCTCTAGAAGATGCATCTAGTGGCTAGATTCACAGCTACTAAAGCTCTAGAACACAAATAGGTGCTAGGATATCAGCTGTTCAACCTCTGGAACACACATCAACAGCTAGGATCACAACTGTTAAAGCTCTAGAACTCACACCTAGTGGCTAGGATCAGAGCTGTTAAAGCTCTTAGGTGCTAGGATCACAGCTGTTAAATCTCTAGAACACACATCTAGTGGCTAGGATCACAGCTGTTAAAGCTCTATAACACAAATTAGTGGCTAGGATCACATCTGTTAAAGCCGTAGAACACACATCTAGTGGCTAGGATCACAGCTGTTAAATCTCTAGAACAAACATCTAGGTGCTAGGATCACAACTGTTCAATGTTTAGATCACATCTAGGTGCTAAGTTCACAGGTGTTAAAGCTCTAGAACACACAACTAGTGGCTAAGTTTACAGCTGTTAAAGCTCTAGAACACACTTCATGTGGCTAGGTTTACAGCTGTTAAAGCTCTAGAACACACATCTAGGTGCTAGGATCACAGCTGCTCAATTTCTAGAACACACATCTAGGTGCTACAATCACAGCTGTAAAAGCTCTAAAACACCTATGTAGGTGCTAGGACCACAGTTGTTAAACCACTCGAACACACATCTAGGTGCTAGGATCACAGCCGTTAAACCTCTAGAACACGCATCTAGGTGCTAGGAATACAGCTGTTAAAGCTCTAGAACACACATCTAGGTTCACAACTGTTCAATCTCTAGAAGACAGCTAGGTGTTAGGTTCAAAGCTGTTAAATCTCTTGAACATACAACTAGGTGGAAGGTTCACAGCTGGTAAATCTCTGGAACATACAACTAGGTGGTAGGCTCACAGCTGTTAAATCTCTAGAACATACGTCTAAGTACTAGGTTCACAGTTGATGAATCTCTAGAACATACAACTAGGTGCTAGGTTCACAGCTATTGAATCTCTAGAACATAAAGCTAAGTGCTAGGTTCACTGCTGTTATATCTATAGAACATTTAGCTGGGTGCTATGTTCATAGCTGTTAAATCCCTAGAAAATACAGCTAGGTGCTAGGTTAACAACTGTTATATCTGTAGAACATACTGCTAGGTTCACGGTTGTTAAACCTCTATAACATACAGCTAAGTGCTAGGTTCACAGCTGTTGAATATCTAGAAACTACATCTAGGTGCTAGGTTCACAGCTCTTAAATCTCTAGAACATACAGTGAGATGTTAGGTTCACAGCTGTTAAATCTCTAGAAAACACATCTAGGTGCTAGGATCACAGCTGTTCAATCTCTAGAACACGCATCTAGGTGCTAGGATCACAGCTGTTAAAGCTCTAGAACATGCATCTAGTGGCTACACTCACAGCTGTTAAAGCTCTAGAACACACATATAGGTGCTAGGATCACAGCTGTCCAATCTCTGGAGCACACATTAAGGTGCTAGGATCATAGCTGTTAAAGGTCTAGAACACACACCTAGTGGCTAGGATCACAGCCGTTAAAGGTCTTAGGTGCTACGATCACAGCTGTTAAATATCTAGAACACAGATCTAGTGGCTAGGATCACAGCTCTTGAAGCTCTAGAAGACACATCTTGGGGCTAGGATCATAGCTGTTAAAGCTATAGAACACACATATAGTGGCTAGAATCACAGCTGTTAAATCTCTAGAACACACATCTAGGTGCTAGCATTACCGCTGTTAAAGCTTAGAACACAAGTCTAGTATCTAGGTTTACAGCTGTTAAAGCTCTAGAACACACTTCTAGTGGCTAGGATTACAAACGTTAAAGCTCCAGAACACATATCTAGGGCCTGGGTTCACAGCTGTTAAAGCTCTAGAAAATACATCTAGGTGTTAGGATCAGCCATTAAAGCTCTAGAACACACATCTAGTGGCTAGGATCACAGCTGTTAAAGGTGTAGAACAGATCTAGGTGCTTGGTTCACAGCTGTTAAAACCTTAGAACACACATCTAGTTGATAGGATCACAGCTGTTAAAGATCTTGAACACATATCTAGTGGCTAGGAACACAGCTGTTAAATCCCTAGAACACACATCTAGGTGCTAAGATCACAGTTGTTCAATCTTTAGAACACATCTAGGTGCTTAGTTCACAGCTGTTAAAGCTCTAGAACAACATCTAGTGGCCAGGATCACAGCTGTTAAAGCTCTAGAACACACATCTAGTGGCTAGGATCACAGCTGTTAAAGCTCTAGAACACACATATAGAGGATAGGATCACAGCATTAAAAGCTCTAGCACACATCTAGTGGCTAGGATCACAACCGTTAAAGCTCTAGAACACACATCTAGTGGCTAGGATCAAAGCAGTTAAAGCTCTAGAACACATCTAGGTGCTAGGTTAACAGCTGTTAAAGCCATAGAACATATCTAGTGGCTAGGATCACAGCTGTTAAAACCATAGAACACACATATAGGTGCTAGGTTCACAGATGTTGAAGCTCTAGAACACACATCTAGGAACTAGGAGCACAGCTGTTCAATATCTAGAACAGACATCTAGGTGCTAGGATCACAGCTGTTAATGCTGTAGAACACCTATCTAAGTGCTAGTCCCACAGCTGTTAAAGCTCTAGAACACAAATCCAGGTGCTATGATCAGAGCTGTTAAAGCTCTAGAACACACTTCTAGGTGCTAGGATCGCAGCTGTTAAAGCTCTAAAACACACATCTATGTTCATAGCTGATCAATGTCTAGATCATACATCCAGGTGCTAGGTTCACTGCTGTTCAATCTCTAGAAGACAGCTGGGTATTAGTCTCACAGCTGCTCAAATTCTTGAACATTCAACTATGTGTTAGGTTCATAGCTGTTCAATCTCTAGATCACAAAGCTGTTCAATTTCTAGAACACACAGCTAGGTGTTAGGTTCACAGCTGTTAAATCTCTGGAACATAAACCCAGGTGCTAGGTTCACAGCTGTTAAATCTCTAGAACATACAGCTAAGTGCTAGGTTCACAGCTTATGAATCTCTAGAACATACTGTTAGGTGCTAGGTTCACAGCTGTTGAATCTCCAGAACACACAGCTAAGTGCTAGGTTCACAGCTTTTGAATCTCTAGAAACTACATCTAGGTGCTAGGTTCACAGCTGTTGAATCTCTAGAATCTACATCTACGTGCTAGGTTCACAGCTGTTAAGTCTCTAGAACATACAGCGAGGTGCTTGGTTCACAGCTGTTATGGTCTAGAACACAAATGTATGTGCTAGGATCAGAGCTGTTAAAGCTGTAGAACACACATCTAGTGGCTAGGATCGCAGCTGTTAAAACTCTAGAACACACGTCTAGTGGCTAGGATCACAGTTGTTAAAGCTGTAGAACACACATTTAGTGGCTAGGATCACATCTGTTAAATCTCTAGAACACACATATAGGTGCTAGAATCACATCTGTTAAAGCTCTAGCACACACATCTAGTGGCGAGTATCACAGCTGTAAAAAGCTCTAGAACACACATCTAGCTGCTAGGTTCACAGCCGTTAAAGCTCTAGAACACACAATTAGTGGCTAGGATCACAACTGTTAAAGCTCTAAAACATACATCGTGTGGCTAGAATCACAGCTGTTAAAGCTCTAGATAAAGATCTAGTGGCTAGGATCACAGTTGTTAAAGCTCTAGAACACACATCTAGGTGCTAGGTTCACAGCTGTTAAAGCTCTAAAACACACATCTAGGTGCTAGGATCACAGCCATTAAGGCTCTAGAACACATATCTAGTAGCTAGGATCTCAGCTGTTAAAAGGTTAAAGCTCTAGAACTAAACATCTAGTGGATAGGATAACATCTGTTAGAGCTCTAGAACACACATCTAGGTGCTGGGATCACAGCTGTTCAATCGCTAGAACACACATCTAGGTGCTGGGATCACAGCTGTTAATGCTCCAGAACACCTTTTTAGGTGCTAGGATAACAGCTGTTTAATCGCTAGAAAACACATCTATGTGCTAGGATCGCAGCGGTTAAAGCTCTAGAACACACATCTAGGTTCACAGCTGTTCAATCTCTACAAGACAGCTAGGTATTACGTTCACAGCTGCTCAAATTCTGAAACATACAACTCGGTGCTAGGTTCACAGCTGTTGAATCTCTAGAACATAACTAGGTGCTAGGTTCACAGCTGTTGAATCTCTAGAACATACAGCTAATTGCCAGGTTCACAGGTGTTATATCTCTAGAACATACAGCTGGGTGCTCGGTTCACAGTTGTTAAATCTCTAGAAACTACACCTAGGTGCTAGGTTCACAGCTGTTGAATCTCTAGAAACTACATCTAGGTGCTAGGTTCACAGCTGTTAAATCTCTAGAAAATACAGCGACTTGCTAGGTTCACAGCTGTTATATCTCTAGAACATACAGTTAGGTGCTAGGTTTTCAGCTGTTCAATCTCTAGCACACACATCTAGTGGCTAGGATCACAGCTGTTAAAGGTCTAGCGCACTCATCTAGTCTCTAGGATCGCAGCTGTTAAAGCTGCAGACAACACATCTAGTAGCTAGGATCACAGTTGTTAAATCTCTTGAATACACATCTAGGTGCTAGGATCACAGCTGTTCAATCTTTAGACCACATCTAGGTCTAAGATCACAGCTGTTAAACCGCTAGAACTACGTCTAGTAGTTAGCATCAAAGCTGATAAAGCTCTAGAACACACATCTAGTGGCTAGGATCACATCTTTTAAAGCTCTAGCACACACATCTAGTGGCTAGTATCACAGCTGTAAAAAGCTCTAGAACACACATCTAGCTGCTAGGTTCACAGCCGTTAAAGCTCTAGAACACACAATTAGTGGCTAGGATCACAGCTGTTAAATCTCTAAAACATACATCGTGTGGCTAGATACAGCTGTTAAAGCTCTAGATAAAGATCTAGTGGCTAGGATTACAGCTGTTGAAGCTCTAGAACACACATCTAGGTGCTAGGTTCACAGCTGTTAAAGCTCTAAAACACACATCTAGGTGCTAGGATCACAGCCATTAAAGCTCTAGAACACATATCTAGTAGCTAGGACAACAGCTGTTAAACCTCTAGAACACACATCTAGGTGCTAGGATCACACATGTTAAATCTCTAGAACACTCATCTATGTGCTAGGTTCACAGCTGTTAATCTTTAGAACACATCTAGGTGCTAGGTTCACAGCTCTTAAATCTCTAGAACACACATCTAGGTGCTAGGATCACAGCTGTTCAATCTCTAGAACACATATCTAGGTGCTAAGATCAGAGATGTTAAAGCTCTAGAAGATGCATCTAGTGGCTAGATTCACAGCTGCTAAAGCTCTAGAACACAAATAGGTGCTAGGAATTCAGCTGTTCAACCTCTGGAACACACATCAACAGCTAGGATCACAGCTGTTAAAGCTCTAGAACACACACCTAGTGGCTAGGATCACAGTTGTTAAAGCTCTTAGGTGCTAGGATCACAGCTGTTAAATCTCTAGAACACACATCTAGTGGCTAGGATCACAGCTGTTAAAGCTCTAGAACCTAATCTAGTGGCTAGGATCACAGCTGTTAATGCTCCAGAACACCTATTTAGGTGCTAGGATCACAGCTGTTTAATCGCTAGAACATACATATAGGTGCTAGGATCGCAGCGGTTAAAGCTCTAGAACACACATCTAGGTTCACAGCTGTTCAATCTCTAGAAGACAGCTAGGTATTACGTTCACAGCTGCTCAAATTCTGGAACATACAACTCGGTGCTAGGTTCACAGCTGTTCAATCTCCGGAACATACAACTAGGTGCTAAGTTCACAGCTGTTGAATCTCTAGAACATACAGCTAGGTGAAAGGTTCACAGATGTTGAATCTGTAGAACATACATCTAGGTGCTAGGTTCACAGCTGTTGAATGTCTAGAACATAAAGATAAGTTCTAGGTTCACTGCTGTTATATCTCTAGAACATACAGCTGGGGGCTAGGTTCACAGCTGTTAAATCTCTAGAACATACAGCTAAGTGCTAGGTTCACAGCTGTTGAATCTCTAGAAACTACAGCTAGGTGCTAGGTTCACAGCTGTTATATCTCTAGAACATACTGCTAGGTTCACAGCTGTTAAATCTCTAGAACATACAGCTAAGTGCTAGGTTCACAGCTGTTGAATCTCTAGAAACTACATCTAGGTGCTAGGTTCACAACTGTTAAATTTATAGAACATGCAGTTAAGTGCTAAGTTCACAGCTGTTGAATCTCTAAAAACTAAATCTAGGTGCTAGGTTCACAGCTGTTGAATTTCACAAAACAACATCTAGGTGTTAGGTTCACAGCTTTTATATCTCTAGAACATACAGTTTTTTGCTAGCTTCACAGCTGTTCAATCTCTAGAACACACATCTAGTGGCTAGGATCACAGCTGTTAAAGGTATAGCACACTCATCTAGGCGCTAGGATCACAGCTGTTAAAGCTGCAGAACACACATCTAGTGGCTAGGATCACAGCTGTTAAAGCTCTAGAACACACATCTAGTGGCTAGGATCACAGATGTTAAATCCCTTAAACACACATCTCGGTGCTAGGATCACAGCTGTTCAATCTTTAGAACATATATAGGTGCTAAGATCAGAGCTATTAAAGCTCTAGAATTACGTCTAGTAGCTAGAATCACAGCTGTTAAAGCTCTAGAACACACATCTAGTGGCTAGGATCACAACTGTTAAAGCTCTAGAACACACATTTGGTAGCCATGATCACAGCTGCTAAAGCTCTAGAACACACATCTAGTTGCTAGGATCACGGCTGTTAAAGCTCTAGTACACACATCTAATGGCTAGTATCACAACCGTTAAAGCTCTAGAACACACATCTAGTGGCTAGGATCACAGTTGTTAAAGCTCTAGAACACACATCTAGTGGCTAGGTTCACAGCCGTTAAAGCTCTAGAACACACATCTAGGTGCTAGGTTAACAACTGTTAAAGCTCTAAAACACACATCTAGGTTCTAGGATCACATCCATCAAAGCTCTAGAACACATATCTAGGGCTATAAGCACAGCTGTTAAAAGGTTCACAGCTGTTAAAGCTCTAGAACACATCTAGTGGCTCGGATCACAGCTGTTTAATTTCTAGAACACACATCTAGGTGCTAGGATCACAACTGTTAAAGCTCTAGAACACACATCTAGGTGCTAGGATCACAGCTGTTCAATTTCTACAACACACATCTAGGTATTAGGATCACAGCTGTTAATGCTCTAAAACACCTATCTAGGTGCTAGGACCACAGTTGTTAAAGCTTTACAACACACATCTAGGTTCACAGCTGTTCAATCTCTAGAAGACAACTAGGTGTTACGTTCACAGCTATTCTAATTCTGGAACATACAACTAGGTGCTAGGTTCACAGCTGTTAAATCTCTAGAACACACAGCTAGGTGTCAGCTTCACAGCTGTTAAAACTGTGGAACCTATAACTAGGTGGTAGGTTCAAAGCTGTTAAATCTCTAGAACATACAGCTAGGTGCTAGGTTCAAAGCTGTTGAATCTCTAGAACATAAACCTAAGTTTTAGGTTCACTTATGTTATATCTCTAGAACATACAGCTGGGTGCTATGTTCACAGCTGCTAAATCTCTAGAACATACAGCTAAGTGCTAGGTTCACAGCTGTTGAATCTCTAGAAACTACAGGTAGATGCTAGGTTCACAGCTGTTCTATCTCTAGAACATACTGCTAGGTTCATACCTGTTAAATTTCTAGAACATACAGCTAAGTGCTAGGTTCACAGCTGTTGAATCTCTAGAATCTACAGTGAGATGTTAGGTTCATAGCTGCTAAATCTCTAGAAAAGACATCTAGGTGCTAGGATCACAGCTAGTAATCTCTAGAACACACATCTAGGTGCTAGGATCACAGCTGTTAGAGCTCTAGAACATGCATCTAGTGGCTAGGTTCACAGCTCTTAAAGCTCTAGAAAACATATAGGTGCTAGGATCACAGCTCTCCAATCTCTGGAACACACATTTAGGTTCTAGGATCACAGCTGTTAAAGCTCTAGAACATGCATCTAGTGGCTAGGATCACAGCTGTTAATCCTCTAGAACACCTATCTAGGTCCTAGGACCACACCTGTTAAAGCTCTAGAACACAAATCCAGGTGCTACGATCACAGCTGTTTAAGCTCTTGAACACACATCTAGGTGCTGGGATCACAGCTGTTAAAGCTCTAGAATACACATCTAGGTTCACAGCTGATCAATCTCTAGATCGCACATCTAGGTGCTAGGTTCACTGCTGTTCAATCTCCAGAAGACACCTAGGTATTAGTCTCACACCTGCGCAAATTCTGGAACATACAACTAGGTGCTAGGTTCACAGCTGTTCAATCTCTAGATCACACAGCTGTTCAGTTTCTAGAACACACAGCTAGGTGTTAGGTTCACAGCTGTTAAATCTGTGCAACATACAACCAGGTGCTAGGTTCACAGCTGTTAAATCTCTAGAACATACAATTAAGTGCTAGGTTCACAGCTGTTGAATCTCTAGAACATACAGGTAGGTGCTAGGTTCACAGCTGTTGAATCTCCAGAACACACAGCTAAGTGCTAGGTTCACAGCTGTTGAATCTCTAGAAACTACATCTAGGTGCTAGGTTCACAGCTGTTAAATCTCTAGAAAATACAGCGACTTGCTAGGTTCACATCTGTTATATCTCTAGAACATACATTTAGGTGCTAGGTTTTCAGCTGTTCAATCTCTAGCACACACATCTAGTGACTAGAATCACAGCTGTTAAAGGTCTAGCGCACTCATCTAGGCGCTAGGATAACAGCTGTTAAAGCTGCAGAACACACATCTAGTGGCTAGGATCACAGTTGATAAATCCCTTGAATACACATCAAGGTGCTAGGATCACAGCTGTTCAATCTTTAGACCACATCTAGGTCTAAGATCAAAGCTGTTAAAGCGCTAGAACTACGTCTAGAAGTTAGCATACAATAAGGTGCTAGGTTCACAGCGGTTCAAACTCTAGAACACACATCTACGGGCCAGGATCACAGCTGTTAAGGGCCTAGAACACATTTAGTTGCTAGGATCACAGCTGTTAAAACTCTAGAACACACACCTAGTGGTTAGGATCACAGCTGTTAATCTCTAGAACACACATCTAGGTGCTAGGATCACAGCTGTTCAATCTTTAGAATACATCTAGGTGCTAAGTTCACAGCTGTTAAAGCTCTAGAACAACGTCTAGTGGCTAGGATCACAGCTGTTAAAGCTCTAGAACACACATTTTGTGGCTAGGATCACAGCTGTTAAAGCTCTAGAACACACATCTAGTGGCAAGGATCACAGCTGTTAAAGTTCTAGAACACACATCTAGTGGCTCGGATCACAGCCGTTAAATCTCTAGAACACACATCTAGGTGCTAGGTTCACAGCTGTTAAAGCTCTAGAACACTCATCTAGTGGCTAGGATCACAGTTTTTAAACCTCTAGAACACGCATCTGGTGGCAAGGATCACAGGCGTTAAAGCTCTAGAACACACATCTAAGTGATAGTTTCACAGCTGTTAAAGCTCTAAAACACACATCTAGGTGCTAGGATCACAGCCACTGAAGCTCTAAAACACATATCTAGTGGCTAGGATCACATCTGTTTAAGCTCTAGAACACACATATAGGTGCTAGGAGCACAGCTGTTAAAGCTCTAGAACACACATCTAGGTGCTAGGATTAGAGCTGTTAATGCTCTAGAACACCTATCTAGGTGCTAGGCCCACAGCTGTTAATGCTCTAGCACACAAATCCAGGTGCTAAGTTCACAGCTGTTAAAGCTCTAGAACAACGTCTAGTGGCCAGGATCACAGCTGTTAAAGCTCTAGAACACACATCTAGAGGCTATTATCCCAGCTGTTAAAACTCTAGAACACACATCTGGTGGCTACGATCACAACCGTTAAAGCTCTAGAACACACATTTAGTGGCTCGGATCACAGTTGTTAAAGCTCTAGTACACACATCTAGGTGCTAGGTTCACAGCTCTTAAAGCTCTAAAACACACATCTAGGTTCTAGGATCACAGCCATTAAAGCTCTAGAACACATATCTGGTGGCTAGGATCACAGCTGTTAAAAGGTCACAGCTGTTAAAGCTCTAGAACACACATCTATTGGCTAGGATCATATCTTATAAGCTCTAGAACACACATATAGGTGCTAGGATCACAGCTGTTAAAGCTCTAGAACACACATCTTGGTGCTTGGATCACAGCTGTTAATGCTCTAGAACACCTATCTATGTGCTAGGATCATAGTTGTTAAACTCTCATTCACACATCTAAGTGTTAGGATCACAGCTTTTAAAGCTCTAGGATACACATGTGGATTCACAGCTGTTCAATCTCTAGAAGGCAGCTAGGTATTACGTTCTCGGCTGCTCAAATTCTGGAACATACAACTAGGTGCTAAGTTCACAGCCGTTCAATCTCTAGTACACACAGCTAGGTGTTAGGTTCACAGCTATTAAATCTCTGGAACATATAACTAGGTGCTGGGTTCACAGCTGTTGAATTTCTAGAACATACAGCTAGGTGTAGGTTCACAGATGTTGAATCTCTAAAACATACAGCTAATTGCTAGGTTTACAGCTGTTCTATCTCTAGAACATACAGCTGGGTGCTAATTTCACAGCTGTAACATTTCTAGAACATGCAGTTAAGTGCTAGGTTCACATATGTTCAATCTGTAAAAACTACATCTAGGTGCTATTTTCACAGCTGTTGAATCTCTAGAAACTACATCTAGGTGCTAGGTTCATAGCTGATAAATCTCTAGAATATATAGCGAGGTCTAGGTTCACAGCTGTTATATCTGTAGAACATACAGTTAGGTGCTAGGTTCACAGCTTTTCAATCTCTAGAACACACATCTTGTGGCTAGGATCATAGCTGTTAAAGCTCTAGAACACTCATCTAGGCGCTAGTATCACAGTTGTTAAAGCTGTAGAACACACATCTAGTGTCTAGGATCACAGCTGTTAAATCTACTGAACACATCTAGGTGCTAGGATCACAGCTGTTCAATCTTTAGAACACATCTAGGTGCTAAGATCACAGCTGTTAAAGCTCTAGAACAACGTCTAGTAGCTAGGATCACAGCTGTTAAGGGTCTAGAGCACATATCTAGTGGCTAGGATCACAGCTGTTAAAACTCTAGAACACACATCTAGTGGCTAGGACCACAGCTGTTATAGCTCTAGAACACAAATCCAGGGGCTACGATCACAGCTGTTTAAGCTCTAGAACAGACATCTAGGTGCTAGGATCACAGCTGTTAAGTCTCTAGAACACACATCTAGGTTCACAGCTGATCAAACTCTAGATCACACATCTAGGTGCTAGGTTCAATGCTGTTCAATCTCCAGAAGACAGCTAGGTATTAGTCTCACAGCTGCTCAAATTCTGGAACATACAACTAGGTGCTAGGTTTACAGCTGTTCAATCTCTAGATCACACAGCTGTTCAATTTCTAGAACACACAGCTAGGTGCTAGGTTCACAGTTGTTAAATCTCTAGAACATACAGGTAGGTGCTATGTTCACAGCTCTTGAATCTCCAGAACACACAGCTGAGTGCTAGGTTCAACGCTGTTGAATCTCTAGAACATACAGGTAGGTGCTAGGTTCACAGCAGTTGAATCTCCAAAACACACAGCTAAGTGCTAGGTTCACAGCTGTTGAATCTTTACAAACTACATCTAGGTGCTAGGTTCACAGCTGTAGAATGTCTAGAAACTACATCTAGGTGCTAGGTTCACAGCTGTTAAATCTCTAGAACATACAGCGAGGTGCTAGGTTCACAGTCGTTATATCTCTAGAACATACATTAAGGTGCTAGGTTCACAGCTGTTCAAACTCTAGAACGCACATCTAGTGGCTAGGATCATAGGCCTTAATGCTCCAGAACACACATCTAGGTTCTAGGTTCACAGCTGTTAAAGCTCTAGAACACACATCTAGGTGCTAGGATCAGAGCCATTAAAGCTCTAGAACACAAATCTAGTGGCTAGGATCACAGCTGTTAAAGCTCTAGAACACATCTAGGTGCTAGGTTCACAGCTGTTAAAGCCTTAGAACACACATCTACTGGCTAGGATCACAGCTGTTAAAACTACAGAACACACACCTAGTGGCTAGGATCACAGCTGTTAAACCTCTAGAACACGCATCTGGTGGCTAGGATAACTGCCGTTAAAGCTCTAAAACACACATCTAGGTGCTAGGATCACAGCCATTAAAGCTCTAGAACACATATCTAGTGGCTAGGATACCTGTTAAAAGATTCACAGCTGTTAAAGCTCTAGAACACACATCTGGTGGCTAGGATCACATCTGTTAAAGCTCTAGAACACACATATAGGTGCTAGGAGCACAGCTGTTCAAGCTCTCGAACACACCTCTAGGTGCTAGGATCACAGCTGTTAATGTTCTTGAACACCTATCTGGGTGCTAGGATCAAAGTTGTTAAAGCTCTCGCACACATCTAGGTGCTAGGTTCACAGCCATTAAAGCTCTAGATAACATATCTAGTGGCTAGGATCACAGCTATTAAAAGGTTCACATCTGTTAAAGCTCTAGAACAGACATCTAATGGCTAGGGTCACATCTGTTAAAGCTCTAGAACACACATATAGGTGCTAGAGTGACAGCTGTTAAAGCTCTCGAACACACATCTAGGTGCTAGGATCACATCTGTTAATGTTCTAGAACACCAATCTAGGTGCTAGGACCATAGTTGTTAAAGCTCTCGAACACACATTTAGGTGCTAGGATCACAGCTGTTAAAGCTCTAGGACACACATGTGGGTTCACAGCTGTTCAATCTCTAGAAGACAGCTAAGTATTACGTTCTCTGCTGCTCAAATTCTGGAACATACAATTAGGTGTTAGGTTCACAGCCGTTCAATCTCTAGAACACACAGCTAGATGCTAGGTTCACAGCTATTAAATCTCTGGAACATACAACTAGGTGCTGGGTTCATAGCTGTTGAATCTCTAGAACATACAGCTAGGTGATATGTTCACAGATGTTGAATCTCTAGAACATACAGCTAATTGCTAGGTTTACAGCAGTTACATCTTTAGAACATACAGCTGGCTGCTAGGTTCACGGCGGTAACATTTCTAGAACATGCAGTTAAGTGCTAGGTTCACAGCTGTTGAATCTCTAAAAACTACATCTAGGTGCTATTTTCACAGCTTTTGAATATCTAGAAACTACATCTAGGTGCTAGGTTCACAGCTGTTAAATCTCTAGAACATACAGCGAGGTCTAGGTTCACAGCTGTTATATCTGTAGGACATACAGTTAGGTGCTAGGTTCACAGCTTTTCAATCTCTAGAACTCATATCTAGAGGCTAGGATCACAGCTGTTAAAGCTCTAGAACACTCATCTAGGCGCTATGATCACAGTTAAAGCTGCAGAACACACATCTAGTGGCTAGGATCACAGCGGTTAAAGCTCTAGAACACACATCTAGTGGCACGTATCACAGCTGTTAAACATCTAGAACACACATCTAGTGTCTAGGATCACAGCTGTTAAATCTTTAGAACACATCTAGGTGCTAAGATGACATCTGTTAAAGCTCTAGAACAATGTCTAGTGGCTAGGATCACAGCTGTTAAGGGTCTAGAACACACATCTAGGTGCTAGGATCACAGCTGTTAAAGCTCTAAAACACACATCTACTAACTAGAAGCACAGCTGTTCAATATCTAGAACACACATCTATGTACTAGGATCACAGCTGTTAATGCTCTAGAACACCTATCTAGGTGCTAGGACCACAGCTGATAAAGCTATAGAACACAAATTCAGGTGGTAGGATCTAAGCTGTAAAGGCTCTAGAACACACATCTAGGGGCTAGGATCACAGCTGTTAAACCTCTAGAACACACTTCTATGTTTACAACTTATCAATCTCTAGATCACACATCTAGTTGCTAGGTTCACTGCTGTACAATCTCTAGAAGACAGCTAGGTATTAGTCTCACAGCTGCTCAAATTCTGGAACATACAACTAGGTGCTATGTTCACAGCTGTTCAATTTCTAAATCACACAGCTGTTCAATTTCTAGAACACACATCTAGGTGTTAGGTTCACAGCTGTTAAATCTCTGGAACATACTACCAGGTGCTAGGATCACACGTGTTAAATCTCTAGAACATAGAGCTTAGTGCTAGGTTCACAACTGTTTAATCTCCAGAACATACAGATAGGTGCTAGGTACACAGCTGTTGAAATACCAGAACACGCAGCTTAGTACTAGGTTCGTAGCTGTTGAATCTCTAGAAACTACATCTAGGTGCTAGGTTCAGATCTGTTAAATCTCTAGAACATACAGCGAAGTGCTGGGTTCACAGCTGTTATATCTCTAGAACATACAGTTAGGTTCACAGCTGTTCAATCTCTAGAACACACATCTAGGGGCTAGGATCACAGCTGTTAAGGGTCTAGAACAGACATCTGGGTGCTAGGATCACAGCTGTTAAAGTTGTAGAACACTCATCTAGTGGCTAGAATCACAGCTGTTAAAACTCTAGAACACACATCTAGTGGCTAGGATCACAGCTGTAAAAGCTCTAGAACACATATCTAGTGGCTACGATCACAACTGTTAAATCTCTAGAACACACATCTAGCTGCTAGGATCACAGCTGTTCAATCTTTAGAATACATTGAGGTGCTAAGTTCACAGCTGATAAATCTCTAGCACAACGTCTAGTGGCCAGGATCACAGCTGTTGAAGCTCTAGAACACTCATCTAGTGGCTAGGATCACAGCTGTTAAAGCTCTAGAACACACATCTAGTGGCTACGATCACAACCGTTAAAGCTCTAGAACACACGTTTAGAAGCTAGGATCACTGCTGTTTAAGTTCTATAACACACATCTAGAGGCTCGGATCTCAGTTGTTAAAGCTCTAGAACACACATCTAGGTGCTAGGTTCACAGCTGTTAAAGGTTTAGAACACACATCTAGTGGCTAGGATCACAGGCCTTAAAGCTCCAGTACACACATCTAAGTGCTAGGTTCACAGCTGTTAAAGCTCTAGAACACCCATCTAGGTGCTAGGATCAGAGCCATTAAAGCTGTAGAACACACATCTAGTGGCTAGGATCACAGCTGTTAAAGCTCCAGAACACATCTAGGTGCTAGGTTCACAGCTGTTAAAGCCTTAGAACACACATTTAGTCGCTAGGCTCACAGCTGTTAAAACTATAGAACACACATATAGGTGTTAGGATCACAGACTTTAAAGCTCTAGAACACACATCTAGGTACTAGGAGCACAGCTGTTCAATATCTAGAACAGCTATTTATGTGCTAGTATCACAGCTGTTAATGCTCTAGAACACCTATCTAGGATCTAGCACCACAGCTGTTAAAGCTCTAGAACACAAATCCAGGGTCTATGAACACAGCTGTTTAAGCTCTAGAACACACATCTAGGTGCTAGGATCACAGCTGTTAAAGCTCTAGAACACACATCTTGGTTCACAGCTGATCAATCCTTAGATCACACATCTAGGTGCTAGGTTCACTGCTGTTCCATCTCCAGAAGACAGCTAGGTATTAGACTGACAGCTGCTCAAATTCTGGAACATACAACTAGGTGCTAGGTTCACAGCTGTTCAATCTCTAGATCACACAGCTGTTCAATTTCTAGAACACACAGCTAGGTGTTAGGTTCACAGCTGTTAAATCTCCGGAACATACAACCAGGTGCTAAGTTCACAGCTGTTAAATCTCTAGAACATACAGCTAAGTGCTAGGTTCACACCTGTTGAATCTCTAGAACATACAGGTAGGTGCTAGGTTCACAGCTGTTGAATCTCCAGAACACTCAGCTGAGTGCTAGGTTCACCGCTGTTGAATCCCTAGAAACGACATCTAGGTGCTAGGTTCACAGCTGTTAAATCTTTAGAACATACAGCGAGGTGCTAGGTTCACAGCTGTTATATCTCTAGAACATACAATAAGGTGCTAGGTTCACAAATGTTCAATCTCTAGAACACACATCTAGGGGCCAGGATCACAGCTGTTGAGGGTCTAGAACACACATCTGGTTGCTAGGATCACAGCTGTTAAAACTCTAAAACACACATCTAGTGCCTAGGATCACAGCTGTAAAAGCTGTAGAACACACATCAAGTGGCTAGGATCACAGCTGTTAAATCTCTAGAACACACAATTAGGTGCTAGGATCACAGCTGTTCAATCTTTAGAATACATCTAGGTGCTAAGTTTACAGCTGTTAAAGCTCTAGAACAACGTCTAGTGGCTAGGATCACATCTGTCATAGCTCTAGAAGACACATCTTGTGGCTATGATCAAAGCGGTTAAAGCTCTAGAACACAAATCTAGAGTCTAGGATCACAGCTGTTGAAACTCTAGAACACACATCTAGTGGCTACGATCACAACCGTTAAAGCTCTAGAACACACATCTAGTGGCTAGGATCACAGCTGTTAAAGTTCTAGAACACAGATCTAGTGGCTCGGAACACAGCCGTTAAAGCTCTAGAACACACATCTAGGTGCTAGGTTCACTGCTGTTAAAGCTCTAGAACACACATCTAGTGGCTAGGATCACAGCTGTTAAACCACTAGAACACGCAACTGCTGGCTAGGATCACATGCGTTAAAGCTCTAGAACACACATCTAGGTGCTAGTTTCACAGCTGTTAAAGCTCTAAAACACATCTAGGTGCTAGAATCACAGCCAATAAAGCTGTAGAACACATATCTAGTGGCTAGGATCACAGCTGTTAAAAGGTTCACATCTATTAAAGCTCTAGAACACACATCTGGTGGCTAGGATCACATCTGTTAAAGCCTTAGAACACACATCTAGGTGCTAGGATCACGGCTGTTAAAGCTCTAGAACACACATCTAGTGGCTCGGATCACAGCCGTTAAAGCTCTAGAACACACATCTAGGTGCTAGGATCACAGCTGTTAAAACTATAGAACACACATCTAGTGGCTAGGATCACAGCTGTTAAACCTCTAGAACACGCATCTGGTGGCTAGGATCACAGGCGTTAAAGCTCTAGAACACACATCTAGGTGCTAGGTTCACAGCTGTTAAAGCTCTAAAACACACATCTAGGTGCTAGGATCACAGCCCATAAAGCTCTAGAACACATATTTAGTGGCTAGGATCACATCTGTTAAAGCTCTAGAACACACATATAGGTGCTAGGATCCCAGCTGTTAAAGCTCTAGAACACACATCTAGTGGCTAGGATCACATCTGTTAAAGCTCTAGAACACACATATAGGTGCTAGGATCCCAGCTGTTAAAGCTCTAGAACACACATCTAGGTGCTAGGATAACAGCTGTTAATGCCCTAGAACACATATCTAGGTGCTAGGACTATAGTTGTTAAAGCTCTCGAACACACATCTAGGTGCTAGGATCACAGCTGTTAAAGCTCTGGGACACACATCTAGGTGCTAAGATCACAGCTGTTAATGCTCTAGAAAACCTGTCTAGGTGCTAGGACTATAGTTGTTAAAGCTCTCGAACACACATCTAGGAGGTAGGATCACAGCTGTTCAATCTCTAGAAGACAGCTAGGTATTACGTTCTCAGCTGCTCAAATAATGGAACATACAAGTAGGTGCTAGGTCCACAGCCGTTCAATCTCTAGAACACACAGCTAGGTGTTAGGTTCACAGCTATTAAATCTCTGGAACATACAACTAGGTGCTGGGTTCACAGCAGTTGAATCTCTAGAACATACAGCTAGGTGATAGGTTCACGGATGTTGAATCTCTAGAACATACAGCTAATTGCTAGGTTTACAGCTGTTATATTTCTAGAACATACAGCTGGGTGCTAGGTTTACAGCTGTAACATTTCTAGAACATGCAGTTAAGTGCTAGGTTCACATATGTAAAATCTCTAAAAACTACATCTAGGTGCTATTTTCGCAGCTGTTGAATCTCTAGAAACTGCATCTAGGTGCTAGGTTCACAGCTGTTAAATCTCTAGAACATATAGCGAGGTCTAGGTTCAGAGCTGTTATATCTGTAGAACATACAGTTAGGTGCTAGGTTCACAGCTTTTCAATCTCTAGAACACCCATCTAGTGGCTAGGATCATAGCTGTTAAAGCTCTAGAACACTCATCTAGGCGCTAGGATTACAGTTGTTAAAGCTGCAGAACACACATCTTGTGCATAGGATCACAGCTGTTAAAGCTCTAGGACACACATGTGTGTTCACAGCTGTTCAATCTCTAGAAGACAGCTAGGTATTACGTTCTCAGCTGCTCAAATTCTGGAACATACAACTAGGTGCTAGGTTCACAGCCGTTCAATCTCTAGAACACACAGCTAGGTGTTGGGTTCACAGCTATTAAATCTCTGGAACATACAACTAGGTGCTGGGTTCACAGCTGTTGAATCTCTAGAACATACAGCTAGGTGATAGGTTCACAGATGTTAAATCTCTAGAACATACAGCAAATTGCTAGGTTTACAGCTGTTATATCTCTAGAACATACAGCTGGGTGCTAGGTTCACAGCTGTAACATTTCTAGAAATTGCAGTTAAGTGCTAGGTTCACATATGTAAAATCTCTAAAAACTACATCTAGGTGCTATTTTCGCAGCTGTTGAATCTCTAGAAACTACATCTAGGTGCTAGGTTCACAGCTGTTAAATCTCTAGAACATATAGCGAGGTCTAGGTTCACAGCTGTTATATCTGTAGAACATACAGTTAGGTGCTAGGTTCACAGCCTTTCAATCTCTAGAACACCCATCTAGTGGCTAGGATCATAGCTATTAAAGCTCTAGAACACTCATCTATGCGCTAGGATCACAGTTGTTAAAGCTGCAGAACACACATCTAGTGGCTAGGATCACAGCTGTTAAAGCTCTAGAACACAAATCTTTTGGTAAATATCACAGCTGTTAAAGCTCTAGAACACACATCTAGTGTCTAGGATCACAGCTGTTAAATCTACTGAACACACATCTAGCTGCTAGGATCACAGCTGTTCAATCTTTAGAACACATCTAGGTGCTAAGATCAAAGCTGTTAAAGTTCTAGAACAACTTCTAGTGGCTAGGATCACAGCTGTTAAGGGTCTAGAACACACATCTTGTGGCTAGGATCACAGCTGTTAAAACTCTAGAACACACATCTAGTGGCTAGGATCACATAAAAGCTCTAGAACACACATCCAGTGGCTACGATCACAGCTGTTAAATCTCTAGAACACACATCTATGTGCTAGGATCACAGCAGTTCAATCTTTAGAATACATCTAGGTGCTAATTTCGCAGCTGTTAAAGCTCTAGAACAACGTCTAGTGGCTAGGATCACAGCTGTTAAAGCTCTAGAACACACATCTAGAGGATAGGATCACAGCTGTTAAAACTCTATAACACACATCTAGTGGCTACGATCACAACCGTATAAGCTCTTGGACACACATCTAGTGGCTAGGATCACAGCTGTTAAAGTTCAAGAACACATATCTAATGGCTCGGATCACAGCCGCTAAAGCTCTAGAACACACATCTGGGTGCTAGGTTCACAGCTGTTAAAGCTCTAGGACACACATCTAGGTTCATAGCTATTCAATCTCTAGAAACAGCTAGGTATTACGTTCTCAGCTGCTCTAATTCTGGAGCATACAACTAGATACTAGGTTCACATCTGTTCAATCTCTAGAACATACAGCTAGGTGATAGGTTCACAGATGTTGAATCTGTAGAACATACAGCTAATTGCCAGGTTCACAGCTGTTATATCTCTAGAACATACACCTGGGTGGTAGGTTCAGAGCTGTTAAATTTCTAGAACATGCAGTTAAGTGCTAGGTTCCCAGCTGTTGAATCTCTAAAAACTACATCTAGGTGCTAGGTTCACAGCTGTTGAATCTCTACAAACTACATCTAGGTGCTAGGTTCACAGCTGTTAAATCTCTAGAACATACAGGGAGGTGTAGGTTCACAACTGTTATATCTATAGAACATACAGTTAGGTGCTAGGTTCACAGCTTTTCAATCTCTAGAACGGACATCTAGTGGCTAGGATCACAGCTGTTAAAGCTCTAGAACACTCATCTAGGAGCTAGGATCACAGCTGTGAAAGCTGCAGAACACACATCTAGTGGCTAGGATCACAGCTGTTATAGCTCTAGAACACACATCTAGTGGCAAGGATCACAGCTGTTAAAGCTCTAGAACACACATCTAGGTGCTAGGATCACAGCTGCTTAATCTTTAGAACACATCTAGGTGCTAAGATCACAGCTGTTAAAGCTCTAGAACAACGTGAGTGGCTAGGATCACAGCTGTTAAGGGTTTAGAACACACATCTAGGTGCTAGGATCACAGCTGTTAAAGCTGTAGAACACATATCTAGTGGCTAGGATCACAGCTGTTATAACTCTAGAACACACATCTAGTGGCTAGGATCACATCTGTAAAAGCTCTAGAACACACATCCAGTGGCTACGATCACAGCTGTTAAATCTCTGGAACACACATCTAGGTGCTAGGATCACAGCTGTTCAATCTTTAGAATACATCTAGGTGCTAATATCACAGCTGTTAAAGCTCTAGAACAACGTCTAGTGGCTAGGATTACAGCAGAAAAGCTCTAGAACACGCATTTAGAGGCTAGGATCACAGCTGTTAAAACTCTGTAACACACATCTAGTGGCTACGATTACAACTGTATAAGCTCTTGGACACACATCTTGTGGCTAGGATAACAGCTGTTAAAGCTCTAGAACATACATCTAGTGGCTAGGATCACAGGCGTTAAAGCTCCAGAAAACACATCTAGGTGCTAGATTCACTGCTGTTCCATCTCTAGAAGACTGCTAGGTATTAGTCTCACAGCTGCTCAAATTCTGGAACATACAACTAGGTGCTAGGTTCACAGCTGTTCAAACTCTAGATCACACAGCTGTTCAATTTCTAGATCACACAGCTGTTCAATTTCTAGAACACACAGCTAGGTGTTAGGTTCACAGCTGTTAAATCTCTGGAACATACAACCAGGTGCTAGGTTCACAGCTGTTAAATCTCTAGAACATACAGCTAAGTGCTAGGTTCACAGCTGTAGAATCTCTAGAACATACAGATAGGTGCTAGGTTCACAGCTGTTGAATCTCCAGAACACACAGCTTAGTGCTAGGTTCACAGCTGCTGAATCTCTAGAAACTACATCTAAGTGCTAGGTTCACAGCTGTTAAATCTCTAGAACATACAATTAGGTGCTAGGTTCACAGCTGTTATATCTCTTAAACATACAGCTAGGTGTTAGGTTCACAGCTGTGAAATCTCTGGATATACAGCTAAGTGCTAGGTTCACAGCCGTTGAATCTCTAGAAACTACATCTAGGTGCTAGGTTCACAGCTGTTAATTCTCTAGAACATACAGTGAGGTGCTAGGTTCACAGCTGTTATATCTCTAGAACATACAATTAGGTTCTAGGTTCACTGCCGTTATATCTAGAACATACAATTAGATGCTAGGTTCATAGCTGTTCAGTCTCTAGAACACACGTCTAGTGGCTAGGATCACAGCTGTTCAAGATCTCAAACACACAGCTAGGTGCTAGGATTACAGCTGTTAAAGGTCTAGAACACACAGCTAGGTGCTAGGTTCACAGCTGTTCAGTCTCTAGAACACACATCTAGTGGCTAAGATCACAGCTGTTAAAGGTCTAGAACGCACAGCTAGGTGCTAGGATCACAGCTGTTAAAGGTCTAGAATATACAAATAGGTGCTAGGTTCAGAGCTGGTCAGTCTCTAGAACACACAGTTAGGTGCTAGGTTCACAGCTGTTCAATCCCTAGAACATACAGCTA
Source organism: Hymenopus coronatus (assembly GCA_030762935.1). NCBI lineage: Eukaryota > Metazoa > Arthropoda > Insecta > Mantodea > Hymenopodidae > Hymenopus > Hymenopus coronatus. The sequence goes on from CM060896.1 coordinate 176,633,246, forward strand.
GGTTCACAGCTGTGCAATCTCTAGAACACACAGCTAGGTGCTAGGTTCACAGCTGCTCAATCTCTAGAACATACAACTAGGTGCTTGGTCCACAGCTGCTCAATCTCTAGAACATACAGCTAGGTGCTAGTTTCACAGCTGTTCAAATTCTAGATCATACAGCTAGGTGCCTGGTTCCCATCTTTTCAATCTCTGGAACACACAGCTAGCTGCTAGGTTCACAGCTGCTCAATCCCTAGGATATACAGCTAGGTTCACAGCTGTGCAATCTCTAGAACACAGCTAGTTGCTAGGTTCACAGCTACTCAATCTATAGAACATACAACTAGGTGCTAGGTTCACAGCTGCTCAATCTCTAGAACACACAGCTAGGTGTAGTTTCACAGCTGTTCAATCTCTAGAACACACAGCTAGGTGCTAGGTTCACAGCTGCTCAATCTCTAGAACACACATCTAGGAGCTAGGTTCACAGCTGTTTGGATTTACAAGTACTTCCCTATTAGAATTGTAAAGGAATTGCTTTTTTTGTTCGTTTCTTTATTTGTTTGTTCTTCTGATGATTTAGCTTCCTAACTATCCTCCTGGTCCAAAAGTATGTAAAAACAATATTACACCTTTACTCTCTGAAATTTGAGAAAATAATGTTTCCTTGATAGCTCATTTTCCATTCCCTTTTCTTTGGCATGTTTTCCATTGAATTGACAACGCAAGGAAGTCTCTCCTTCCACTCCATGTTCCAAATAGCTTTTGAAATTAATTTTTATGTGAGCAGTTAACACTTGATGACATTATTGCAATCTGAACATTTACAATGGGGCTTTTAGTCCTTCTCTACCCACATTGTACCTCGTCTGTCCACCCACATTTCATTTCCCTTTATAGGACTTTTCATCTTCCAGTTACTTTTATTTTAATTGATTTTTCAGGTACAACTATCCACTTGATGCTGGTTTTACTTTCTGTACATAGTGTACAGAGAATGTATTGTATTGCACCTAAACATTTGATACAGAGATTTCACTGGAAATACATGTTTTGAGACCCCTGAATCCAAAAAAACATTTTTAGAAAAAGGACCTTCCGTCACGTAGCAACCAGGTTTTGACTATGACTTTAACCTATGGTACTCCTTTATTTCCCTTTGACTTACAAGGAAGCAAGTAATAAGACTATTTCTGCTAATTTTTTCTCAATTAGCATGAAGTAAAGAGAATCATAAGCTTTTTAACAATAATTTGTTACAGAGATGTAGAGAAAGTCATTTGAATTGAGCACATCAGATTTTTTCTGGAGTTTCTTGAACATTATTTTCTTCTGTTTCCTGAATCATGTCACTAAATAATGGACATATGAATCTTTTCTGTCAAACAGGCTTTCTTAGTTTCCTCATGTTTTCTCTGAGGAAGCTTTTTGTGAAAAATGTAGAGTTGCTGCTACAATGGCTGCCATTGCTTGCTGTGGGAATTAATTCCTCTTGTGTCAAATTAATTGTCCTAAGACCTCATCATGTTCACTCTCATTTATTTCAATTTGCTGCTGCCAACCATTTTCTTTGTTCTCTGATTTGGTCTGTTATTGTATCTGTTGCTAGGTCTGGATGTTCATTTTCTTGGACTACCAACGCGAGGAAGTGAGTGGGTAATTCTGCGTTAGAGCTGTGAATATTATCCGCCTGCTAGGTGGAGTACCAACATCGGAACACTGTATCCGCTCGGTGCCAGCTACATATGAATGTAGTGGGAAAGTAAAGTGAAATGTGCGGATTGTGTTCAAACACACAAAGTAATTTAAAATCAAGCATACGTAAACTGCACAAGGAATAACCCCGAACTGATATATGTGTAATTTGGCAGGGAATATAAAATCTTAGATTTGTTTCGCTTTAGTTAACTGTATTTCGCACGGAGGTCCCTGGTTCGATTCTCTGATTGTAGTGGGTAGTTTTTCTTTAACCATAATTACTCCATTTCCCTGCATGTGAATTTTATGAAAACTATCTCTTCAGATTAACCATTTGTTTTGAAATGTAAATAAAATGATTAATGGTAATGACAACAATAACAATATATTCATCAATCACCATCAGCAGCTGAGAGTGAAAATGGTGGACGTTAAAAAACCAACAGACAATATAATATATATATATATATATATATATATATATATATATATATATATATATATATATATATATATCTGTTCACTTTTATTTGGCTATTGGAAACTATTCCTACGAAAGCTTATTTTTCTATCTACTTCATGTTAATTAAAATAAACCTTTTACACTACACTTTTCGTTGTGGTAGTAGGCTTGTGGTTAAAGCTGGCCCCTGGCACAGTATTCCAATGTTGGTACTCCACCTAGCAGACGGAATAATATTTAGAGCCCTAACGCAGAATTACCAATGAGTCTTGCTCTAATGTATGACTTACTTGTACAGCACAATACAAACTAAATAATACATCAGGAATTGTAAAATAAATAAATGAAAAACGATGCAACTAAAATACCGAGCTAAATAAATTAGCTATAAAGGTATGAGAGTACACAGAGTTAAGAGATTTTATGTATAAAATAGCATGGATAATCTTTATTGCTGGAAACAGTGTGCAGTGTAGCAGTGGCAAGTACAAGAAAAGCTTAGAAATTAAGACTAAAAAAATCAGTTACACTATATATTGAATTAGCCACCAATGTACGGCGCATGGTTCTATTGGTGGTAAAGCATAAGAATTTTGGAGCACTTAGATTCTTAAATTTTAACTATTTTGTGTTGAATAGTTATAAATATTTGAACAAATTACAAAGCTATTTATATTTTATGACATGTAAGAGGTAACTCAGCACATACCTACATCGATGGAAAAGACCTAACGCCTTTAAGATGGCGACCGGCGGTGTTATAACGCGTTCCAGCAGTCAAAATTTACGCTCAAATACAAACGGTAAGGACAGTGAAACCCATTTAGAAGTGTTTTATAAGTCAGGAAACGTGATATCAACAAGTGCAAATGAAGGCAATGCAATCCAAGACGCAAGTGATAAAAATTTTAGTCCTGAAAATACGCAAATGCAACCGTCCACTTCGCACCCGGCACGTGATGCGGAAACAATAGCGTCGCTTCATATGGTAATAAATATTCTACATAGAGATCTACTGAAAGCTCAAAAGGAAATAGATTCACTGAAAGAGGAGAATGAAGAACTGAAAAAGAAGATTGACTGTGACTGTAATAAACCAACTTTTGCGACGGTTACAAGGAAGCATTCAAAAATGGCGGTGAGTCGTTTATCAAAGGAACAAAACAAAGAAAACCTCGCGGATCACAACAGATTTGAAGTGCTGGATAAAATAGAAGAAACCAATGTTGAAGAGGAGATTAATGTGAATGTGCGAAATTTGGATGACACTATAAGTAAAAAAAAAGTGCTAGTCATAGGGGATTCGATTCTCAAATTTTCAGGTGAGGCATGTAGGGAAAAAGACTATCAAGTGCGATGCTACCCAGGCATAAAACTGGCTGAGCTACGAGAAAAAGTGGAAAAAATGAATTTGAAGGACGAAAGTCCTGATACATGCAGGAACGAATGATATAAGAGCAGAATATATAATGGGGGAAACTTTAGATCTTGTAAGTAGCATCAGAACTCAAGTGCCTGACGTGAAAATTATAATCAGCGGTGTACTTAGAAGACGTGACGTGAACACAAAGAGGATCATGAAAATTAACCAAGAACTAGACTGGATGTGTGCTGTGAAAAACTGCCTAATGGTTGACGGAAATTACTGGGTATATAATAGTGATTTTGCTAAGGACGGAGTGCATTTAAACAGGAAGCGAACATTTAACTTTGGTAACTTATTGAATAATGCAATATATTCCGTGATAAAGGAAAACTAGTAAGTAAGGAGGTGGATGCTGTTTCACTTGTTACAGGTAATAAACATTGTAATTACTCCACTGATCATGAGAAACAAATAAATCATGTGGAAATAGGGTCATTAGATACTCATAAATTGGTTGGGGAAATAAATTTTAAACAAGTTACAAATATAGTGAATAAAAATTATATTAATCTTTTTAATAGCAACAATGATGGTGAACGTACAATACATAAGGTTGTAAACCAGTATGATGCAAACACTCTCCAAGTATTTCATTTGAACATACAATATTTAAGTAATAAAACAGCTGCTTTTGAACAGCTGCTAAATGAAGTAAAGCCAGAACTAGCTGTTGTAACAGAGCATGGGTTAAACAAAGAGCAGATCAATTTATGTAAAATAAATGGTTACAAAACTGTTAGTAGCTTTGCTAGAACTACTTATAAGGGTGGAGGGGTTTTAATCTTGGCCACAAATGAAATAGATATATCAGAGTTTGTTGTAAATACATATCAGTTGGAAATGCATTTTGAAGTGGCAGCTGCAAAAATTAATATAAAACAGAAATCTATTTTATTACTGGGGATATACAGATCACCAAGTACTCCTTCGGAGCACTTTGTTGATTATTTTGATGAATTTTTAGCTCAAGTTTGCACTAAATATAATCAGGTAATCTTGATGGGTGATTTTAACATAAATCTAGACCATACAAAAGGGGACTATAAGAAACTTTATGAGTTATTTAACACTTATGGAATAAGGGATTTGATACACGAACCTACAAGGGTAACACATTCATCATCATCTGTTATTGATCATATTGCCACAAACCTGAATTTTGAGGTAGTAAAAGCATACAATATAAACACTCACATTTCTGACCATTATGCTCAGTATGTGAAATTTAAGGGCTTAAATTACAGTAAAGAAAGCAATTATGAAATCAAAACTTTTCGTGATCTGAATGAAAAATGTATTGGTCATTTGATAGAATCCTTAACAGACGAAAATTGGGACATAGTATATAATGCCAAAACTGTAGATGAAAAATGGAACCAGTTTTATAATGTATTTAGCACTCACTTTAATGCATGCTGTCCTATGAAAACCAAAAAGGTATATAAGAATAGTTATGGCCATGTTAAACTTACCACAGAAATAATAAAACTAAAAAATGAAATGAAACATTTGTATGAATTGCATAAATCTAGTGGTAGTGTTACTTATAAATCAAAGTACAATATCATAAAAAAGAAATATCTCAAAAGCTTGGAAGATTTAAAAGTTAATGACTATAAAGAAAAGTTAAGTAAATCAGGGAATATTAGTAAAACTGCATGGGGCTTTGTAAATGTCGCTAGATCGGAAACAAAAGCACACAAAAATTTAGAACTCAGTATTGATAATGAAACTGTAAAAGAACCAAACCTTGTATGTAATTTAATAAACAATTATTTCCTTAGTGTAGGAGAGAATTCTGCTGGCAGGAATACACAGCAGTCCTTTAAAAACACTGTAAAGTCATCATTTTTTATTTATCCAGTATCTACAACAGAGATTCTAAATACAATAACTAAACTACCAAAAAAGCCACAAGTGGATGGGATGAAATCAGTGTGATTCTCTTAAAACATTGTAAATATATTCTGGCCAGTCCCCTCGAACATCTAATAAACTTCTCTATTTTATGTGGTAAATTTCCAGAGTGTCTGAAACAGAGCCTAGTACGCCCACTACATAAAAAAGGAAATGAGAATGACATAAATAACTACAGACCAATTAGCCTAACATCAGAAATAGCCAAGCTCTTTGAAAGGCTTTTATTAGGCCGGTTATTAGATTTCTTAGACAAAAACAATATTATTGTAAATTTTCAGCATGGATTTAGGAAAGGTCGATCAACAGCTACTGCAATTAGTGAATTTATACATTTAGTCATTGAAAACCTTGAAAAAAATGATAAAGTAGGGTCCTTATTCTTTGATCTTTCAAAAGCCTTCGATTGCGTTGATCATGCGATACTATTACAAAAACTGGAGGCATATGGAGTAAGAGGCTTGGCGAGAGATTTGATCAGATCATATTTGGTTGACAGAAGACAATCAACACTATTGTACGATAAACAGGGCAAATCAGTAAGAAAAGTGCAATCAAAATTTAAACGTGTTATGTATGGCGTACCACAAGGATCAGTGTTGGGACCACTATTATTTATTTTATATGTAAAGGACATACCAATCTCAAAAAATACAAATATAATAGCTTATGCAGATGATACTACTGCTGTATGTCAAGGGGCAAATGTAGATGTATTAAAGGAGAGCTTACTGCAATCCATTGACTCAGTTATTAACTACTTTAAACAAAATCAACTTGCATGCAACATGACAAAAACAACCTTAATTCATTTCTCACAGAGTAACAGAAACACCACGAATTTCTCTTTACCGGTAAATGATAGCAATATTCATGATGTAAGCGAACATAAATTTCTAGGAATAATTCTTGATAGAAAATTAACATGGGCTGGACATATAAATCATATTTGTGACAAAATTAGTAAATCTGTGTATCTGCTACGTCATTTTAAAAATATCCTAGATGAGAAGGGGCTCAAAATGATTTATTATGGAGTTATATACCCATATTTATTGTATGCGATAGAAATTTGGGGCTGTGCTGCTGCTACCCATATGGAAAGGTTATTTAGATTACAAAAACGGACAGTCAGATTGATTTTCAATATGAGCTCTCGTGAATCATGTAGGGGAATATTTAAAGATAAGCAGATATTAACGTATTCTTTGTATGTCTTTAAAGTTGTAACCTATGCAGTTCAGAAACAAAACCTAAAAAATAGTAATATCCATAGTCATTACACCCGACACAATGATGATTATTTTTGGCAGGGGTTTAACAAAAATATCTCAAAAAAGGATCCAAATGTCATGGGTTTATTGCTTCATGCAAAACTACCTGCATATTTAAAATGTTCTAAAGGGAAACAATTTGAGAGTGCTCTGAAGAAGTATTTGATAACAAAGATATTGTATAGTATCAATGAACTATAATAATGTCCCTCTGTGTATATACAACTGATATGTAGTTTTAGTAAAATTTGTAACTATGCAGGCTGTCCATCTTTGTAATATTTGTTAATTAACATATTTTAAGTGTAGACTACTCTGGACGAATGTAAAAATTGTAAATACATAATTGTAAATATGAATTTGTGACAATGTCAGAAACTGTATTGCAGTCTATTGACAATAAAGGTATTATTATTATTATTATTATTATTATTATTTATTATTATTATTATTAATTCAATAAAAAGTGGCTTACAATGGTGTTTAAAATGAACTCTGCAAAGTATTCTCACAGCCTTCTTTTGCAAAATAAAAATGTTATGTGCCAAAGAATGTTTACCCCAAAATATAATGCCATAATTGGCATGAGAATAGATGAAGGCAGAATAAATCTTCATTAGGACATCCGCAGTAATACTACGGCTAGATGGAGTTCCAAGCATTGCTAAGTAAGAATATATTCAGAGGAGATACAAGTTATGCTAATTTTGTAATTCAAAAGTTTGAAGAACAGATGGCATCATAATACTCAATACACAGAAAGATCTAATATTTCGTCAACACATGCTACAAAAATGTAAAAATCACAACAACAACAACAAAAAGTGGAGTTATGAGCTTTCCGAATTAGGGTGACGATCTGTGAACTAAATAATATTGAATACTAAATGTGACAATTGTCATCATTGGCGATAATTCCATTCCATGGTGTAACTTCCACTGGCGATCCGGATTTGAAGGTGTTTAAAATGTTAACGTATACAGATTAGAAATCCGCCGGATGCCGAAGCTGCTGCTGCTGCTGCTTCTTCTTCTTCAGATTACTAAAGTTTTGACTTCATAGATCCTTTGGTTATGCTCTGTTCTCTGCTCCTCTACTTATAATAACCACGCCTCAACTATGTATGGTTCTGTATTAAAACTTTGACTTTCTACGAGCAGAAGAATGTAATAGCGAGATTAATGTTGTTATAAGATTGTTTTGGCCGTGCTACATAACCTCGAATCCCTGCCATGCTCCGATACCATAACAATATTTTTGTTCCTGTATTTAAATAATATTATTTATTAGTTCGAGTTTATTTATTGTATTCTCATTATTACTGTTGGGATAAAAACTCCCATTATTAATTGAATATCGACCGTATCGACTTGGATTATGACGTCACTTCAACAACTCCGTCGCACTTAAATAATCAGCGCCATTTTCAAAAGCTCTCGCACCTCCTAAGCCGGTGCAACGATTAGTACAATGTTTGTAGTTACATAAAATGTAAAACTGAGGAATTACTGGAATTTGTGCACGGTAAGCAATTACAAATGCATTTACTTCATTTCCTAATTGTAAGTGTAGTTCGTTACACGTTATTTAAAGTAGGTATCTGTCGTTTTGTAATGGCATTAAGAAAGTGTATGTTTTATTGTTTTAATAACCACTTGTGGTAGTGGTTTGTCTCGTAGCAACAAATTGATAATGACATCCCATTATTATTCCAGCACATATAATGGAATAAATATGGCAGCTAAATAGTCTAGTGCTATTGCTATCCAAGTTCCCAGCAAAGAATGTTTGTTCTTATTAGGGTTTTAATTTAGATCGCGAATTTGACTAGGTAAGTTCTGACATTGCCCTTCCGTACTTTTTGGTAATAACGTCTGTACTTGTGTAGGAGTAACATCGTACGAAATTCAGAAAGAATTTTTCAATGTTGTTCATTTAAAACACAAGTATTTTTTATGAAACTATAATCTGTTTAATGCTAGGCTGAAACTTCCACTGGTGATCCATATTTGAAAGTGATTGCCAAGGTTTTTATCTCTTCTTCTTATCATTGGGGTTTCAGCTCCACAGATCCCTGGGTTATGCTTTGCAGCTTAGTCCCTAAAGGTTTATTAATAGGCGAGTAATTAACTATAAGGTGACTCTAATGACAATAACCAAAGTACCACTCCAGAAGAAATTTTTGAAGAAATGCCAAGTGGTGTAACCAACATAAATAAATTAAAAAAAATTGCATTAAAATTGTCCTTTCCCTGCTCCAATGGTTTAAAGTAATTAAAAATGCATTCCTTTCAGGAATCAAGTATCACATTGTTGCTGCAATCCTTTAAAAGTGGTATATTGAAATGTATTAACTTTTACCTAGGAACTAAATAATGCTGAATACTAAATGAGATAATTTCATGGCAACACTTCCACAGGCGATCCAGATTTCATGGTATAGAAAATATTAATGTGTACAGATCTGAAATCCAGTACAGGAATTTGTCAACTGCTGTCAACAAAGGAACTTCAGTCACATAGCAACCAGCTTTTGACTATCACTTTAACCTATGCTACTCCCTTATTTCACTTCCACTTACAAGGAAGCTAGAAATAACACTATTTCTGTTAAGTTTTCTTGATTAGCATTCAGTAGTTAGAAGAATAACCTTTTAACAATAATTTGTTGCAGAGAGTTAGAGGGAATGGAACACATCAGATTTGTTTTAAATTTTTGCATCATTTTTGACAATTTTTAGGTCATAAATGTATTTTTCATCTTGTATTTTTTACAAAGCTATAGATCATTGAATGTCTTGCCCTGTTAATTACTATTCAACTGTATTTAAAGTCACCAAAACTTAATTTGAGTAATATCAGCATAGAGCTGTCAGACACACTGCCATCTGTAGGTCTATTGTAGAACTTTGTGGTGTTCAGATTCTAAGGCTAATTTAATGCGCCTCATAAACATGAGCCAAATTGCTTGTCTGATGTTACATTACCAACCTTATTATTTAATAAAATAAAGAGAAACATCTTGACACAGAAACCCGAGTAGCTATCAAGATATTCTACTCCTAGACTATGAGGTTCAATTTTGTTAAGGCTTCCTAACGTTGTTAAGAATAAAGTTTTAGTTGCTAAATGCAACAAATTCCAAGATGTCTGCCGGTCCCCATGGCCAGGCTTGCTGTGGGTTCGAGTCCCTCCTTGGGCATGGGTGTATGTGTGTCTGTATTAGCAGCAAAAACGGTAATCAAATAGAACAAAAGAAATGTTGGAAAAAAAGAAGAAAAAGGAATATGCGCCAGAGCCCCAACAAGCCTCAGGAACTGTATTTAAAAGAAAAAAAGAAGACTCTTTACCTTCTATTGTTTTTATTACACAGCAGAGGGAGATTGTTTTGATGTTGTGTAACAGAAACAAATGACAGAAGCGTTCATTACAGCATAGTTGTGTATTAATCTAACTCCCTGGATAAGTATGTTGTGAGTGACAGACTGTAATAGCAATTTCATATCACAAGAAAAATAAGTTATTACAATAGGGTTGTGTAACTTGCATGCTTCACAAATACAGTTTTACTTTCTATGGCATGTATGAAGAATGTACATAGTAAGTAGAGAAGGTTTGTATTCCATCCAAAAATTTGATAGCAAGATTTCACAGAAAATACTTGTTTTAGATCCCATTGATAGTACAAATTTTGAAAAAGGTCAGAGAGAAAGAGAAACAAAACTTTGGTTAAATACCAAACTTAGTATTTTCTAAGAATGTTACTGAGAATGTTCAAGAAGGGCCCCCCCCCCTGCAAACATGGTTTATATAGAGCATCAAAATTGGTTGTAATGATTTTGATTAAAAACCTTATCTTTAAGATTCTTTCATGAGAAATTAAATTTAATTTGTGAATTTTCTGGGTCTAGACTCTGAAGACCTCTTCATTCTGGACAAGTTTTGTATAACTGGCAAACCGTAAGAGATAGACAAAAACTTGCTGTATAAAAAATGTAGATACCTTACAAAACACAATTTATATCATATACTTTTTGTGTAGAGTTAACCGTTTCTGAGTTATTTTTTATATTTGCTTCAATTTTAAAATAGTTACTTTTCTCAAATGAAAGTAATCATTCATTTCATGCCTCTTTTGTTTTACTCTTGGCCAAGCAAAGAGAAATGAATTTCAGTTGTATCACTTAGCAACGTGTTTTTAAAACATTTGACTATCACTTTAGCCTAGTTTATTCACTTATACTTTCAAGGAAGCCAGTAATTCAGACAATTTCTGTTAATATTTATATTGATTAGCATGAAGTAAATAGAAGGAAAATGTTTTGTAAGGTTACTTTGTTTGCAGAACAGGTAGAGAAAGTGATGTGAATGGAAGAATTGAGAATATCAGATAGTAGCAGTCTTGTTAAGAGTGGTTCTTTGTAGCGACTTTTAATTTTACAGAATGGCCGACATGTGTGTAAATAATCAACACAATTTTGTGTATAGTTGCTAATGTTTATATATTTATGTTAACAGAGAATGGAGGAGAGTGGCAGACTTTAGGAGAACAGTTGGTATCACTGACAAGAGACATTTGTGGTAATGGTGAGTTGAGATTTGCTGTCAATATGAAATATGCTCTGACATGATCATTAATCAACACTTTACTTGCTCTACACGTACTACCTACATAATCACATAGAGAAGATATTGATTGTAATGCACCCAAAAATTCAATACTGAAATTTCACTGGAAATATATATTTTAAGACCCCTTTAATCCAAAAAAAGCATTTCTAGAAAAAGATCCATTTGTGTCTGTGGACAGCATAGATCAAAAACTAAAAGACTGTGAAACACCAAACTTGGTACTTTGCATGGAAACATTTTTGAAAATTTGGTTTTTCTCCAAATGGCTCTTAACAATTTTCATTAAAATACTGTATGTTAAAGTTATTCACAACACAAATAAAATGTATAGGTTGAATTTTCTGAGAGCAGCCTCTAAAGACCTCTTTATTCTGGATGAATTTTTCTGAATTTTGCATTACTGGTAAACTGTAATAGATAGACAAAAACTTACTGCACAAAAAATGTAGATCTTGTTAAAACAGACAATTTGTGCTGAGTTTTTGTTACTATCACTATTGTACTTAATCTGAATATTTATTTATTTTTGTATTTAACCTGTTGGTGATATTGGACGATAAATAAAACGAGTGATCTCCGAGTCTGGAGCTTAAAGTTACTTGACAAAAAACCATAATGTGGGTAACTAGGAGATTTGCTCTGAATGTAAGACAGACACACTGCCCTCAATATTTAGTTTTCATAATAAAATAAATAATGCTCACTGCCTCTCATTCAAGAGGTCATGAGTTTGAATGTTGCTTAGTGTGAGTTACCTGGATAACTTTTTTTTTTTTGGGGGGGGAGTTTCCCTCATCGTGGTAACTTTAAGCTCCATGGACCCTGAGATCATTTCACCAAGTCTGATATCACCAACCAGTTAAAGGACATTAAGAGAAAAAAAACTGTGTGTGTGTGTGTGTGGGTGCATGAAAAGAAACATTACTACTTAATTAATCCTAGTGTTAAAGTTTTAAGATACAGTTGAAACTCGCCTATACGTTATTCACTTCAACATTTTTCACACATGTACACAAAAATTTGCTCAATTATACGTTTTGTTGGCAATGTGTCACTTTTTCTGGTCTGTATACACAAAACGTAGCCACGTATGGTGGTATGCTTGCTGTTTTTAGCCTTGGAATTGCCTGGTTTGTTGTCATATCGTTATAACAGTCTATTAACCTTGGTTCCAACAATCACTTCTCTGCTCGAGTACTGCTAGTGTGCTGCTTTCATTGTTGTCATATTGTTCCAACAGTGTATTAACCTTGGTTCCAACAGTCACTTCTCTGCTCGAATACTGCAGGTGTGCTGTTTTCATTGTCATATCGTTCCAACAATCACTTCTCTGCTCGAGTACTGCTAGTGTGCTGTTTTCATTGTCATATCGTTCCAACAGTCACTTCTCTGCTCAAGTACTGCTAGTGTGCTGTTTTCATTGTTGTCATATCGTTCCAACAGTCACTTCTCTGCTCGAGTACTGCTAGTGTGCTGTTTTCATTGTTGTCATATCGTTCCAACAGACACTCATCTATTTTATGAAGAAACATGTGTGAATATCAACCAGCAAGGAAGAAATCATGAACTCTTGGTGAAAGACAAAAATTCTGCTTGAGGTCCATACCAGAAGAGAAAATCAGTTACACGTTTTCTCATTTATACTGTATTTTAGTAGTCTCCACGTGTAAGTGAGGTTCCACTGTACTTACACGACAAATGAAATTGAATTTTCTGGATTCAGCTTCTGAAGACATTTTCATTCTGCTGGCAAACTGCAAGATATGGATAAAAACTAAAAATGTAAATCTTGTAGATTTTGTCATATACATTTTTACTTTCTCTACACGTACTATGTACAAAGTATATAGAGGAAATCCAGAATTTTGCCCATGTTTTAGGACCCCCAGAATAAAAAAAAAGCATTTTTAGAGAAAGGTCCGTGTGTGTGTCTGTCTCTGAGTCTGTGGACAACATAGCTCAAAAACGAAAAGACCATTAAATACCAAACTTAGTATTTAGGTGTAGTATCTTCCAAGGATGTGACAGGAAGATTTTCAAGAAAATCCCCCCCCCACCCCGAACTACCCTTTACATGGGAAAGTTTTCGAAAACTTTGATTTTCGTAAATGTGGTTCTAAGATTTTGATTAAAATATTGTATATTAAATATAGTTTAATGACAAATTAAATGTATATCATGAATTTTCTGGGAATAGTCTCTGAAGACCTCTTTATTCTGGATGAATTTTACATAACTGCTAAACTGTAAAAGATGGACAAAAAGTTATCCCACAAAAAATGTAGAGCTTGTTAAAACACACAATTTGTGTTATATTACTTTTTTTTCCTGAGTTGATTATTTTTGAGATATTCGTTGCTTTTAATTTTAGCTTTAAAATACTTATACTTAACAACACATCAGATTTTTTTTTTCATGGAGTGGACCATTTCTAGGATATTCCTTATGATTGGTTTCAATTTTAAAATACTTAAAACTTTTCTCATACAGGAATGTGCAAAGAAATAAATATCAATCACTTTATCCTTGTGTATTCCCTTCTACTTATAAGGAATTCTGTTAATGCTTATCTTGATTATCATGATGTAGATAGAAGAATAAGGTTTTTTAACTAATTTGTTGTAGAGATGTTGCTCCAGCTATTAATGAAATATAATTACAATAACTTTATTTTCAGAATCCATCCTTGTCTCCTGTACCCAGCATCCTCATCTTCAGCCAGACAGCACAATAACTGTAACGTAATTTTCATCTCACTCTCTTGCTATTGAATAACTATATGATAGTATTTTGGAAAGAGAAAAACAAAGTTTCTCTAGTACTAATGTGTTCCACCAATATTACATGGTAAATATGTGCCAGATAAATGGTTGGTTTGGAACACGTTCTTGAGATTTCCGTATTATAGTGCTTGGTTCAATTTATTTAACAGATAAGCATTACATGGCTAATCCATACCAACTTTACAAATGAGAAAATGAAACCAGTTAATAGATAGATTTATTATCAGCCTGAAGAAATACAGATTCTATGGCATCATCAAAATACAAAGAAATTTTGTTACATTTGAGTTTAAATATTAATATACAGAATTTGTAAAAAAGAAAAATCCAAAATAGTTTTGTGCCAGCGCCAGGCTCTGTCCTGCTTCTGCAGAATGGGACCTGTAATGACAAAGAGTATTTGCATAAGAGAAATACGGTTGCAAAGATAATAGTAATAATAATGATTTATAGTTATTTAATTTGTAATGTGTGGAACAAGTTAGAAGTATTCATTAATAGTGAGCGTTAAATGACTCTAAACTTTTTGTGATTAAGCTGTTTGTATTCCTGATGTGAACCTATGAGTGTTGAGGTGTATATTACTGTGGTCATGTAGGACTGACTTTCTTTTAAACTTTGATGTATAAAAGAGACCAACTCTAAGGGCTCACTTTCCTCCAATCTGAAAACTGAACTTAATATTTTTTATTTTGGATCACATGATTACGACCTGTGCCATTGTTTATTATTTCCTCCGAAACTGAACTGACAACTGAATCTCTCCTTCCTCATTTGCATATTTGTGTAAGAAATAAAACATAAGAGATGGAAGCTATTGAAAAATTCTTTCAAATGAGCATTCCTAAATATAAAGCTTACATTATGCAAAACATTAAAATAGCAAATATGCAGTTTTTGATACATAATTGAATTTATAATTAATAGAACCGTAAAACTATATCCTAGAAATAGACGTAACATTTTGAAAATGATGAGATACTAAATATTGTAGAAATTAGTTTTATATAAGTGATCCTTTAATCACATTGTTTGTAAATGTATTTTGTAAATGAAATGTTTTACATAATTGTACAAACAAACTTGGAATATTTCCTGTAGTAGCCATCATAAGCTGATGAAATTTTGTTAAAAAACTTAAGAAAACTAACTGCAGGAGAAAATATTGGTTGATTTGTGATGTTTGGTAAAGTGACAATTCTAGTGATGACCTCAGATTTTCTCAGTAGTGCAGTAATTCTGATTTACTCACCTGCATTACACAATACTGGCTGAGTAACCTCATGTTTGTAATTTAACTTATTTAGCATGTATGTACAATGTTTATAATAGTGTATTCCACCCAAAAATTTGATACCAGGATTTCACTAGAAACTTGTTTTGAGACCCCCTCAATAAAAAAAACATTTCAGAAAAATGTGCGTGTTGGCAGCATAGCTCAAAAACAAAAAGTCAATTAAATACCAAACTTTGTATTTAATTTCAATGTCTTCCAAGAATGCAACAAATGAATTTTCAATAAAATCCTCCTACAACAACCTACCCTTTACATGGAGAAGATTTCAAAATGTTTTATTATTATTATTATTATTGTCATTATTATTATTATTATTATTATTATTTTTTTTTTTTTATTTTTTTCTGGAAATAATGGCTCAAACAATTTTTTTTAAAATGTCATACATTAAAAATATTTACATGACAAATAAAATATATATTCTGACGAAAACTGTTGAACTCCTAAAAACATAATTAATGCTAAATACTTTATGGTACAGTGTATACCCTTTGTAATGACTTATTGAACAACTGGTTAGTTTATGTTTTTAATATTGTGTACACAAATAGTAATTAAATGATTTTAAATGCTTTTATAAGCTTTTATAAGCTGATAGATGTTTGGAGGAATTTAGTAACAGTGACGGTCAAATTATATGTGATATTACTTTGTTGAGTCAGTATTTTTAACACTACGTCACTTACATTTTATTACGAGGGACTATGCCTATGTTTCCATTTTCATGTTCACGGGTCCAACTGTTGTTGCTGGTTGCATTTGCTTGTGTTCTCTTCTCTGGTGGCGAAATTATTAACTAAGTTGTCTACTGGCAGGATTTCAAAGTTTATTAGGTAATCTTTGTTTTACCATAAGAGGATGTTTTCCCAGGACATTGTGGCCTGACATGACTTTTAGTAATTTTGGATTTGGATCTAGATTATGATTTTTTTCAGAAGTGAAATGCTACTGCTGATTTATCTTCTTGTTTTAGTTTTAGGTTTCTAAAGTGCACTTTGGATCTGATTTTTAAACTACTTTTATAAGCATTAAGCTGTTACCACCCTAAAGTTAGGGAATTTAAATGAATTTCTTGGTTAGGTGCATGGACATTTAAATGTAATGCAATTAGGTTAAAAAGCTTATTCTTCTATCTGCACGTTAATTGAGATGAACATCGGCATTACATATTTACTTGAAGTTACAAGGTGGTTTGATAATTCTGGTAAATTTCTATGAAAGAAAAGGAATATTTTTGTTGTGGCTTCATGGTTGGTAAACTTGATTATACAAAGGATCATATAAAACATTGCTGATAGCCACTGAATTGGTCAGTGTGCTGTTATAAAACATTTTATTTGCTGCACAAATGAAAACATAATTAGATGAAGTTGATGTGGACTCTGCACCATCATTGAACACCATTTACTTTTGGATCAATGAACTTAAATGAGGTTGGACAAGCACTGAAGACAAAGTACATGATATATATACCACAAAATAAACATGCAGGCATCTCAATTGAGGGAAATTACCACAAAGGAGCTGTGAGTGAGATTGGTCACAGAACAACATGTGTCAAAACAAAGGGCATAAGCTGGTGAAAGTGCACAGAAGAAGACAGAGACCATTTTGTCAGCTGGTAAGATGATGACCACTGTTTTTGGGATCTCCAAGGAATAATCCTCAAATTTACAGTATACTTTCAATAATCTGGGGTAATGTTGGTTGGTATCTAATGTTGAGCAGTTGGCAGTGAAGCCATTTGCTCTCTTGCATTCCAGTATTTTGATGTTGACTAAAGGTTGGGCAGCGCAGCAGCTGGTTTCCATTCATATCTTCTTTAAGTGTACAGAGGAGATCTCACTATACCAATCATGGCCTGTTGCTACAGAGCATTTTCTTGGTAATGTAGTGATTCTAGTCGTGTTATTACATAAATCTTCCGTTTGTTTGTAATACATTATCTTCTTTACTATATGTTGATACCATGATTCTTTTGATAAAGTGA
Source organism: Hymenopus coronatus (assembly GCA_030762935.1). Classification (NCBI taxonomy): domain Eukaryota; kingdom Metazoa; phylum Arthropoda; class Insecta; order Mantodea; family Hymenopodidae; genus Hymenopus; species Hymenopus coronatus. The sequence continues at coordinate 176,650,709 of CM060896.1, forward strand.
TAACTTATTGCATCAGATGAAATGTTTTCTTGAATTGACTTTGTTTTCTTTGACGCTGATGGTATTAGAGTATTCAAGGCCTAGGGGATCATTTCATTTTCTTTCCTGTCCATACCTTTCTTTACTTAGGTAATGTTACCACCATTTATGGTGCCTAATTTTAAAGAGTTACAAACACGAAGAAACATGAATAATCAAGAAACCTGTCTGTCATTTAATGCTTTTAAACTACAACATACACCTGTAAATAGGAAATTATGTTTAAAAGGTTTTTTCAACATGTATTCTTTATTCAGAAGTATATTATACTTCTGGGTATAGATATTGTTTTTCTTTAGGATAAGCAATAAAGGACGGGCCACATGACAATAAGTGCAATTTTCATTGTTTAAATGATCACCGCATGACAACAGAATACCATTTCCATTGTTATTGGCCTATCTGTTCCATGTAAATAAAAAACATGTTCAGTTATTCTGATGTTAAACAGCATGTGTCAACAAATCAAGTTAAAAGAGATGGAGGAGAAATGAAAAACAAAAACAGAAATAAACATTGTTGACATTAAAACTATTTTTTTTGCGGGAGGGATGCACTAATAATGTGCGCATGGCAATAACATACAGATCTCGGACAACGTAACCACATCAGCAATCCTCACTCAGACAAATGGAGTTCTGCAGGGAGACCCCCTACTATTCAACGTACAACACAATCAAAGAAGAAGCACCACAAGTTAGCACGGTTTTGGGATGTCATGATAGAAAGGAACTACAGAAGACAGTAACCGCAGATAGACTGACAGAAACAAACTACAAATAAATAAAGAGAAAACCGAACGATGATATTCAGAAAAGGAGGCAAGACAAAATCTACTTGAAGAATCCTAACAGTCAAATATCTCTGCTTAACCCTGCAGACCACATTCAGAATACACACTAACCAAAGACACGACATATCCTCAAATCCGCGTGGCACAACACAAAAATAGTAGCCATACTACTTGCGTACGGACTGGACTTAACATGGGACAAACTCTGCTACACTGGGAGTGTTCTACCTGCTAGCACGACAAGACTTGGACTTCCCTGGCCAGAATTCTATTGAATGGAAGCCATGGTAAACCGGAACTGGACTGGCACTTGACAACATGGATACCATCACAAGCATGTGACAGATACCAACCGTGTCCTAACGTGCTCAAAGCAGACCAAATCAGTGATAAACTTTTGTACAACTTGTATGTGATATTATTATTAATAATAATAATTGGGAGTAAACTGTACTTGGAAAAAGGCAGAACCTTATTATACTTTATTGTTGGATCATTGCCTTAAAAAAGGCACACAAGAAAGTTGCTCTTTGACCAGGATAATGCTCCATCCCAACTGACTGAACCCCACTTCAAAACTTTGGCTTGGTGAGCAAGTGATACTCAAAGAAAACAAGTATTTTGCACACTTTGGCAGAAACTATTTTTCCAAAATGATGAAAAACTGGAGGATCACTGGATCAAGCTCCAGGAGACTATGTCTAGAAGTAAGTTGAATTGTTTACAAAACAAACATTTTTTCTTACCTATCAAACCACCCTCAAATAATGAGATAAAGGGAATTAAGCAATAGTAAAATCTTCAAAGAGCTGGTAGTTATGCAGTGTGTCTTTGAAATTCTATTGTATTTGCTTAATTGGCAGAAACAAACTTCTTTATTGAAACCAATAAGCAATATCTCAGAAATGATAACTCCAGAAAAAAAATAAATAAAAAGGTGTGTTTTATATATATGTGGTCTGGTAGTGGGATATCACTGCGCTTTTAGACTGCGCTTGTTGCTAGTGGTTTTGAGTGAAGGAATTACCAATGTTGGTAATGCAGTAGTTTTTCTCATTGTTGTGAAAGATAATATAGATAACTGGTCTACAGCAGAATGAGTGTTTGCAGTAAGAACTTATTTTGAGTTGAAAACAATCACTGATGTACAGAGATGATTTAGAAATGAATTTAATATCGCACGGCATGGAAGAATTCCATCCCAAAACACTATCCTAAAGTGGGTGAGTAAATTTAACAATTCTGACAATCTTGCCTCATGATCGAATTGGCCAATCTAGTACATTGGTGCGTAAAATTCCAATCAGAATTCATTATCTCTGTATTTTAATTTATTTTTTGTAACACCAACAGGCAATTGGTTTTCAAAGTTTATCGCATCCACGTACTAATGTTTGTCTCATAATAATAGTATGAGTGTGCATTGATATTCCTGTACATAATGGCAGAAGTTCCAAAACATTTTAGGGAAAGTTCTATCACTAAAACAGGCATATTAATTGAAAACTCAAAGCCACAGAATACTAAAAACAACAGAGAGAATGTGTGGAAGCAGTTCAATGAATTCTGTAAGGAAGGAGGCCATGATTTATCATATGGACATCAAATATACGTCAAGACATATGGGATTTTAGAAATATTATTCATGTCCATATCATTGTTATTTTGTTCATGAAATAGTCTAATTAAAAACAACTTTCTCTATATAAAAGTTGGAGCTCTTGTTATATTACTTATGATAAATTTGTTGGTACTGTATAAGCAGTCCGCATGTCTGAAAATATTGTGAGAGTTAGAGAAGCTGTGCAAGTCCAACTCATTCTGCAATGTTGGCAATTCCTGATGAAATTAATTTTGATAATAAATTATGGTTCGGAGCCACAGTGCACACTGGTTGTGAAACATGTTTCCAGGACACTTAATTTCACGATTTGGAGACATTTTCTGGCCGCCAAGATCTCCTGACCTGATTGCAACTGATTACTTCCTGTGGAGTTATCTGAAAAGTAGGGTATCAGCTGAAACAAAATCAGTGTCATTGATCCTGTTTTGTTGAGACAAGTTATGCAGGGTTTTCTTAACAGATTGCAGGAATGTATTTGTTGCCATGGAGGCCAGCTACAAAGTGTGGTTTTAAAATGTTACAAAATATAAATAAATTGCATTGCTCTATATTACTGTAAGTTAAACTGGTCCTGAGTATCCCACAAATGGGCTATAAAAACTGTCATATCCCAGTGCCAGACCCTATAAATAAATATATAAATACAGGGTGATCCACTATTATTCACTCATTAGCAGTGTTACATGGTTACTTTCAATTATATTATGGTCCTTGCCATTTCATATTTCAACTTAAGCACGAGCATTAGTATCGTACCATTGCATGTGAGGTGCAGCATTCCTAATAACTGATTCGTGAGGTTTTCTGGTATACACTTTCTGTTTCAAATATGCCCAGAGGAAACAATCCAATGGTTCAAGTCTGGAGTTCTCGTGACCACTCAACATTCGGCCTGAAAAGTATTGTCAAGCCATCTCCATGAAATTAATACAAAATGGGGAGGTGCCCCTTTGTGCATAGAGTGCATATTGTCCACACTGTCCCAGGTTGAAACAAAAGTTTGTAGCATATGTACAAGAAGAATGTAAGGTATTGTCATAAAGGACGTCACTGTTGTTACTAGAAGCCCAGTAATGTTACTCAGGAAACTGCTTCATGACAATGCTTGTGGTTTCCTTCACTATCTGTACGATAAACCAGATTTCCTATGAGGGACTTATTGGGCAGTGTTAACTTTAGTCTCTTTGGGGGCACAGCGCCCTTGTGGCGAGTAACCAAACTTGTTTACAACAAATTTACATGGTCTTTTTATTGTTTTCATGTCCAGAGTCGCATGTCCCACTTCCATTCTAGCACGGCCAGAAATATGTAGTCTATGTGTCATCTTCACCCAATTCCTGCAACAAACAACAAAATGTAATAATTATATAATGACATAAAATATACAAGGTGCATCGAGAATGTAAGTCGCGATGACTGATAAGGAGAATAAAAATATCATTAAATAAGAAATATTTATTTGTATAATTACATACACTCACTGGCTACTTTTCAACATAGTCACCATCATTGTAATGGTGCACCATTAATTGTATGCCCAAGTCATAGGATTCTGCCGCCACAAAGTAACTTCACTCTGCACCTCAGCGTCACTGTGAAAACGTTTTCTTGCCAGAAAGTCACTTGGAGCGAGGTCGGGGTTGTAGGGTGGATGTTCCAAAACCTCCCATCCAAACTTATTCATGTGGCGTTGGCTGTATGGGATCATGCACAAGCGTAATGTCAACGTTCCAGTCTCTTGTTCTGGATTGCCTACCTGAGTTTATGGCAATTTCGATCAGCATTTACGGTCTCACCTTGCGGTAAAAATTCACACCACGTCAATCCCAGAAGACAGTGCACATGATTTTTTGACAGAGATTGTCACATAGGTGAAGCACTATGATTGTTGTTTTGTCTCTGGTGTGGCATGTTTCATCCCCAGTGACAATATCATCGAGAAACTTGACGTATCGCTGTAGGAATGTCAGTGCTGCGGCCAGACATTCATCTGTCAGTTGTCTAGGCACCCATCTTGTGAAAACCAAGCCATATGGAGACTATTTCGTGCACAAGCGAGCGATACATCTGGGGAAACTGACAAGAGAATTCTGAAATTGTGAAGTGCCGGTTCTGCACACTTTCCAACACTTCAGGCATCACCAGAGACGGCCTTCGTTGTGAATATTGGTTCTTCCTTCCGTGAATTGCCTGCACCATACTGTCACACATAATGTCCTGTCCATACACGAGACACAATTGACGATGAATCTCTGCTGGAGATTGCTTTTGAGCATGCAAAAATCAGATAACTGCACAAACCTCGTAATATCAGAGCAGCCATTTTTTCCTAGCACAGAGCGGTAACCACAAAACTGAAACTATACTACAATGTTACCATATACTTCCTGTCTTCTCCTGCCTACGCATATTCTTATCTGACTGGTGGTGCCATCTATGGACATGATTGCGATTTACTTTCTGGATGCACCTCGTATCATACTTTATTCACCATTTAGATCTTGTACAAAGATATGGGCTTTGTCAAAGCTTATAAAATTAAAAACTTACAAACTAAATTGCATACATAAAAGACATTTCATTAATTTTTACATAAGATAAATTTTAAAGAAGCATAGTCAAGAGAAATTGTAATTTAAATGTTCTTGCACTGAATAAAAACAGCCTTACATTAAAAATGTTTTAGGGCTCATTTGTAGCTCTTTTCCAAAGTTATAGAGCGTAATATAAGATTAGAGTTATTGATCTTACACGTTTGCGACAGAATAGCAATAAAATAATAACAGGGACATAATAGTGGATCACTCTGAATATACAGAATGATTCAGAAATACTTTTACAGGCCCCTTACATCTAAACAAGAGAAAATGTTCATATAAACACATGTACCAAAACCCTTTGTTCTCCAGTTATTGAGGCTCAAAATGCTTTAATGAAAACATTTAAAGTGACACAATATTCTATTTTTAATGTTGTCAGCTTGTTAAACACCAAGGGTCCTCTTGCGTCTACACAAGAAACATGGAATATCAAATACTCCCTGTGAGTGTTGTATGATTTCACAGTCTTAGATGACACAAAGATTAAGAGTTTCTTCTTCTGGGATGTCTGCTGCATAAACCAATGGTTTCAGGGCCTAGGGATTGAGGTTGGGGGAAAATGCACATGGAACTGGTCCCTCTCTACCTATCCATTTGTAATGCTAGGTACCAGGCAGTGAGACTAAAATGTGCTAGAGCCATATCATGTTCCTTCTTATTTTCTAATAAGTCTGGGAGAGTGTTCTGAATGTAGGCAGCACTTGTAAGGGAATGTACTACACAAGTAGCTATGGCAACACAAGACTAACTCTGCAGGGTTAAGTGAATGAGTGCATAAATAAGGTGACTTTCATTAATAAATTGATGAAAACGAAACAGTTTAGAGCATATGTTTATCTGAACATATTTTCTTGTTTTGATATCAGGAATCCATCTCCAAACATTGTAAAGTATTTTTGAATCATCCTGAACATATTTGACTTAAATTGATGTTTTGATGAGATTATGCTGTTAGAGTTTGTCTATATTGTTATAGTTTACTAGTTGTGCTAAAGTCATCCAAAATGAGGAGTGCTTCAGAGGCTCTTCCTAGAAAATTCAAGATATATATTTTATTTGTCATGGAAGTATCTTAGACATATGGTATTTCAATCAGAATTGTCAGTCACTTTTGAGAAAATACATTTTTGAAAAATCTTCTGCATGAAGGGTATTTTGGGGTGGGCAATTTCTTGAAAATGTTTGTGTGTCAACCTTGTAAGATGTTGAATTTAAATATCAAGTTTGGAATTTAACAGACTTTTCATTTTTGATAAAAACACACCCTCACACCACACTACATATGCATAACTTGCTCTACTAATACTGCAATTAACTATTCTTACAAAAGCTTAGCCTTTTATCTACTACCTGCTAATGAGATAAACATTAACAATTTAGGTCAAATGCAATTTTTTGTAGACATAATCATTTAAAGATATTCCTCAATATTGGTTTCAATTTTGCAATACTTACATTTTTCTCAAACAGGAAATTGTGGTTCATTTTTCTTTTGCCTGCTTAAGCAAAGAGAATGACATTTCAAAACCATAACATAGTAACCAACTTTTAAAAGATTTGACTATCACTTTAGCCTAGTAATTCCCTTATTTCTTTTCTACTTACAAGGAAGCAAGTAATAAGACAATTGTGTAGTAATACAATACTTCCCTACTACTAGAGAAAGTAGAAATGATAATGATAATGAAATTGTTAATACCACAAGAAATATACAAGGGTCGTTCAATAAATAACTGGAAATACTTTTAATTATTTCGAGAATGGAATACAACAGTTACTATTTTCCAACAAGAAGCTCTATACACTTATACCAGTGCTGGGTAACTTTCTCGATTGCACATGAAAAGAATTTTTGGGGACATATGCAGTTTGCCCCACTTCTGGATTACCTTAGGGTTGGGCGAGAGATGGCAGTTGTGGAGGTGTTGCGAATGAATACTTAAGAGAATGCAGCAAGTCCGACTTTTCAGGAATTAGTATTTCAAGAAGTTGAGGATTAATATGCATTAAAGCTTTCACTTATTAGTTAGTGATAATTCTAGGCCACGTCCCCATAATAGAAATGGATAACAAGCATGTTTGAACTTGTAAATCCCCACTGCACATGTGGCTGCTCCTTGAGCTTAGCGCCAACTTGTATTCTCCTGGCGTACCAAACCAAAGTGGAAGAGCATGACCCAGCAATCTCATTTCACTCCCACTATACGGTCACGAGACTGCGTGACGTAGGAGTAGCCCATTGGCTTTCGCTGATTGGCTGAGCGAATGACCACCTGACCCGTGTATGAACTCTACTTCCGGCGTCAAGCTTCTAGAACATTCGAAAATAGCGTGGCTTCGCCAAAATCTAACCATGTGAAAGTCTTTAATGGACACAAAGCTTTTCCCCAACGGTCAAACACGTTTAAACATGAACTTACAATATATGAAATAAAATTGAATATTTTCCAAAATACTCGGTTACAATGTTACCATTTGCCTTTGACAAATTCAATGCTAACTAAGAATCTGAATGATATTAAAATGAGTAATATATATGATAATAGTATTAACTGATATTATTAGTAAATAATTAATATAGAGGAAATTTCAGAAATATGGAATTGAGTCTCACCATCTAGACTTCATCATCTGCGGACCTCTAGCCACTTAGAGCTCCTTTCATTTGGTTAAAAATGTGATAATGTGAACGTGCCAGATCCGGAGACTACGGGGACTGGGGCAACTGATGAACTTCAGATCTTTGATAGTATCTAATATGTGGCCTTGCTGTAACAGTACGCCACTGGACATCAGTTCAAGCTGCTTCCTCAAAGTTGTTGTTTTTAAATCCTGACACACAAGTTTTGTGTATGTCTCCTCTTGGCATGTAATGTTCAAGACCTTGCCAGTACTTGTTTCAGTTTGGTTTTGGAACTCCTCATTTGAACTTATCTGCTCACTCAAACAACTTTCACTATATTGCACTGCCATGTGACAGTGAATTTGAACTCTTTTGATGGCAAAAATGTAATGATAGATAGAATAGATCAGATAGATGGAATGGATTAGATTACAATAGATAGTTAGATAGAATAGATTAGATAGATATAGATTAGATAGTGTTTATTGCCAACAACTATTACAGTATAGCAATGTCATAAATTAAAAGTTACCAAGCTAAATTATAAAAGTCATTCACAAAATACAATGGATTAGCCACCAGTGTATAGTGTATGGTCCTTTAAAAAGTTGAAATAGGGAGCTCTCTTAATCTTTGGGGTAAAATATTATAAAGTTTAATAGAGACAACTATAAAGCTGTTTTGAATTTTCGTATGTTTAAATGTGTTTATATATAAGTTCTGACAATTTCGTGTTTTATAATTATGTATATTGGAGCATACTGTAAAACTGCTAACATTTTCCTTAACATATAAAAGACAGTTCAGCACATACATTGATGGCAAAGTTAAGATATTTAAATCAATAAAAAGTTGTTTACAGTGTTCTTTTGGATGAACTCCACAAATTAATCTAATAGCCCTTTTTTGTAATAAAAATATTTTCGTTGCCAAGGAGTGATTTCCCCAAAGAAGCAAACCATAATTAGCATGTGAATAAATATGAGCATAATACAGCTTCATCAGCACATCCTTAGTGACACTATAGCTCAAGATTCTCAACATAAAAATTCCTATTAAAATTAAATAACTCAGAAGTTTGAGACAAGTGAAGTTTTAATCAATGTGATAGTTGAAAATGAGTCGGAATAGTAACACTCACCTCACTTATATGTAATTATGTTCAAAACATATGTTTCAAGGGCAATTGCCCTCTTCTTCAGTTGAAGTCCGACTGATGGCTGGAATTTGTGCTCTGTGGTCTATTACAAACCTCCAGTTTTCCGAATATATTCAAAAAATGGTTTAGATATGTTGATGATGTTTTTGCGGTGGTCCCCAAAAAATTAGCAGAAGACGCTCTAAAATTACTAAACCTACAGGACAGGTACATACAGTTCACAATGGAAACAGAAAAAGACCAAATTCTACCATACCTGGACCTAAAACTAACACGGAAAGAACAAAAGATCACTTATGGCATCCACAGGAAGACCACACATACAGACAATTACATAAAACCGAATAGTTTCAACCCAGAACCTCATAAACAGGCAGTCTTCAACAGCTCAGTACTCAGACTCCTCAGCATCCCACTTGACCCAGAAGAGTACAACACAGAAAACCTCCAACTAAGACACATAGCCTCAGCCAATGGTTTTAACCCAGACATCAGTGACCAAAAAATTAAAAAACATAAGGAGAAATTAACCTTAAAACAAATCACCACTTTGTCCATACAAAAACCGAAAGTTATATATAAAAAATTCACCTATCACCCAACAGCAGATAGAAAATTCAAAAAAATTTTCAAGAAATACAATATAAGTTTAGCTTCAAGTAATCAATTCAACGTAAAAAATGCATTGAAAACAGACATTAAAGACCCCATACCTACAAACCAGAGATCAGGCATCTACAGAATTGACTGCAAGGACTGCAAATCATGTTACATTGGCCAAACAAAAAGAAGACTGGAAACAAGGCTAAAGGAACATTTCAGACATATCAAACAGAAACAAACAGATAAAGCGGCAGTAGCATACCATTTTTGGACATCACATCATGAAATACAAAATTACATAAAATTGCTAAAACCTGTAAACAACCCGGCAGCACTTACAGTTTGGGAGAATATTCTCATTACACAACAAAAAGACCAACTGATGAATTTTGAAATACCGCCACATGATTATGAGAACACCAGATGGCTCCACCGTAATAGACCACAGAGCACAAATTCCAGCCATCAGTTGGACTTCAACTGAAGAAGAGGGCAATTGCCCTTGAAACATATGTTTTGAACATAATTACATATAAGTGAGGTGAGTGTTACTATTCCGACTCATTTTCAACTATCATAAAAATTCCTGTTGTGATTTTTTTAAAAATATGATTAATGTGCGTTGACCATCCCAAGTCAGAATCAATATGAATACCTAAAAATTTTAATGAGCTTCCAAAACAACCATTGTTGAATTTATATTGAATATCAGTAATTTTTCCAGGGTTTATGTTCAAATTATTGGCATTACACCAATTGTTAACAACTGATGTTACCAAGTATACTTTAGGTCTTAATATGTCATCTTTGTCAGAGAAAGTAATTGCTAAATCATCTGCATAGAGATAAGAAGTAAACTTTTCATCACAGACTGAGGCAGGAAGATCGTTAATATAAAATATAAAAAATAAATACAGGTCCCAAAATTGACAGTTGAGGAACTCCATAATAAATCATATTTAAATTCAGATAAACATCTATTAAAATAAGTTGCCTGGTTCCTATTGCTAAAATAAGACCTTAAAACTGAATGCTACTATTCTAAAAACCATAAAATTTAAGTTTCTGTAAATATTAGGTGAAACAGCGTCGAAGGCTCTGGAAAGATCAAAAAGCCTGCTTGATACATTATTACCATTGTTAATATTTTCATAGCATTGTTGCAGAAAGTTTATAACAGCCTTTATTGTACACATGCCTTGTCTAAAACTGAATTGGTTTTTATTAAACAAGAAGTTGGTTTCAATATAAGTAATAATTTGTTTACATAATAGTCCTTCAAATACCTTGCCTATTATTGGAATTATACTGATTGGCCTATAGTTATCATAACAAGATTTATCCCGTTTCTTAAATACTGGTATCACTTTAGACAGTTTGAAGGTATCCGGAAAAGAGCCAGCTTTAAGACAACTATTAAAAACATAAGTTAATGGCTCACATATACAGGGTTATTCAAAAAGAAGGAACAGATTTAAAATATTTATTGCTTCCAAACTACAAAAGATAGAAACATGATTCCTACGTTCATGGAGATAGAAAAGTCTACATTTTATAATATGCATTCAACACGAGCACCGTGTGTTATGCGACATATGTCAAAACGGTGGCACATTTCTTGCAACACACGAATCAGCTGATCTCCAGTTATCGAATTTACAGCTTTGACAATTCAATGTCGTAGATCTTCAAGAGTGCCAGGCATAGGAGGGATAAAAACAAGGTCTTTTATGTAACCCCATAGATAAAAATCACACGGAGTGAGATCTGGAGACCTGGGAGGCCACCAGCGATAAAGTTGATCTGCTCCTCCTCTCGCAATCCAATGTCCTGCAAACGTGATATTCAAGTAACGTCGGACATAGTAAGAGAAATGAGGCGAGGCACCATCTCGCATGAAAAAAATTCATTGGAAAACATTAATCGTTGAGTAAAATTGTCTTCTTCCACATCTTCTAACATGCCAATGTACAATTCGTACCGTTTGTTGTGGTTGTCAGGATTCAATGCAGTTTGTATGGCTTCAGGTGCAGACAATGTTTTAGAACTCGCCATACCATTGGTTGCTTGCTCGTGATGTGGATTTCTTTTGGATCCTTTCATTGAACTGCAACAATGGACTCTAGCTTTGCTAATTGCAGCACACAAAATGATTTCTCTTGAGGTGTCGCCGCCATTTCACTACATACAACAAACAACAGTGCCAATGCGGCCATGATTGGAACTTCTACCCGCTGCACTATTTCAATTGTAAACTTTTCTCTCTCCATGTACGTTGGAATCATGCTTCTATCTTTTGTAGTTTGGAAGCAATAAAAGTTTGAAATGTGTTTTTTTTTTAATAACCCTGCATATGGAGCAGCTAATTTAAGAATTTTTGAATTGATTCCATATACATCCATGCATGTACTATTATTCAAGTTCATAATACCAGAGTGAACATTTTCAACACTAAGTTCTAAAAAATTAAAATTACACTTAGGCTTGGGCAACTTGTTTAGAAAGGACATTGGTGCATTAGTAATAGGTATACTGTTCACAATATCAGTGACCTTATCAATTAAAAAGGAATTAAATGCTTCACAATTTAGATTAGTTTGACAAATATCAGAATTAGAATTAAAAGTTAAATGCTGTGATGTCACTAACCACGAAGATTTTGATATATTATTGGAGTTTTTAATGAAAGCAGAATAGTAGTTAATTTTAGTTCACTTCAAGGTAAGTTGGTACTTCTTTTTCAACTCAATATATCTGCTTTTATATTCATGCATACCAAAATAAACATAAAGATCATAAAACATCATACATTTGACTTTAAAAATTCGGTGTTCATCATTATACCACTTTTTATTGTTACATTTGTTATACAGTTTGGGTCTAAAAGTTATAAAGGGAAAGGACACGTTAACAGTCTCATAAAAACTGTTTAAAAAAATTGTAAAAATATTAGCACAATTAGCTATACTGTACAAATAGATCCAGTTAGTATTCATAAGTAAATACACAAAATATGTTACGTTACGATTATTGGTGTCCCTTACCGTTATTAATTTCCTTGGTAAATTATTGCCGTTGTTATCAATATTGGATCATGGTCAGAAAATATACAAGGAATAATTTCCACAGAACGCTTGTCGTGGTGTATGTTAGTAAAGACATTATCCAAACAAGTACCGACACAGGTCGAGTAGTTTTTGTAATCAAATAACGTAACCCAAAACATTCAAACACATTAATTAAATCAGTTAACTCATTACTTTTGGTATTAAAATTGATGTTAAAATCGCCTCTAATAACAATATTGACACCCATTTTGTGGCTAAATATTAACTGCAATAAATCATAAAAACAAGATAAAAAATCTTTAAAACAGTTCTCAACTTATTAGGTGGTCTATAAAAGGTAACACATAAAAGGTTAACACTTTTAATGAAAACCTAACAGGCTTCAAAATTATCTTGAGCAACAAGGTTACTTATGTCAGTTATTTGACTGGATTCATGTTTTATAAGTATTGCAGAGCCACTTGGTCTGCAGAAATAACTTGCCAAGTAAAACCCAGAAATTTGTAACAAAAATAATTCTTTGTCACAAAGCCGATGTTCAGCAATACAAATTATATCTGCATCGTAAGCATTAACAATGCCAATTAAACTGTCCATTTTATTCAGCATGCTCTGTACATTCCAGTACAATATTTTAAAATTTAATTTATTTTTATTCTTTGAGTTATTACATTTTATATTACCAATATTTATGTTGTCACTTTTTCTTTGACAACCCTGTAGTTTAAAGAATCCTTTGGAAAGTAAAATTTACTAATAAAAGAACCACTAGACCAGAATTCCGGCATATAGACTACCTCAAATAATACTGAAGGCACACCAATTTTAAACTTGAATACTTAGTTTTCAATATTTCTACAACATAGTTGCCCAGATTACGTTCATTAAGGTATTCAAGGACCTGAGAGCGTTCAATCTCTCGGTCGAGTCGCGAAACAAACAGGAAATGCAGTTTATCAGCTATGGCAAGTTTGGCCTTAGCAGCATTACCTGTGAGAAATTGTTTCTTTTGCACGGGCTTATTAGAAATGTATTGACTTTAAATTGAGTTTTTGATTTCAACTTACTTTTATACGATACTTGCTTCCAGTCTTCTTCAGATTGATTGCCTTGTTTTACACTATCACTAAATTCTATAGATTCATATTGTACTGCAGGTTTAAAATTTGTCTTAAGCTGAAAATTGTCGTCCCTGTTGTCTTCTAAGCTGTCCTTATGTTGTCGGAATAAACGGATGGCAACAACATCACTTTAAGCTGCACCACACACATCATTTTGCCCAATCACTTCCCGAGGTTCTTCTAGTTGAGCCGTTAAATGTTCCATGTTTACCTGTTAAGAGATTGAGTCTTTCTGTTTTGTTGACATCTCCATATGAGGTTCCTTATGCTGAGTTTCACAATCCAAAGTATGTAATAGCTGAATTTGAAGCTTTAGGGTGTCAATGTAATCCTGCTGTTGATTTATTATCAAGTCTGTTTGTTTAATAATGTACTTTAAATAAACAATTTCTGTTTTATAATCCTTATTATCCACAGATGGGTCGTCAATGGCACAGAGATCCAAATTTCCTGTGTTATCACAGCAATTTATAAGTCTCTCGTTTTCATTTATAATTTGTATAGATTTTAACAAAACAACACAACTGCTGTGGGAAATTGTTCCACAGTTAAGCATTTCAAACCAATCTGTGCTATCTTAGAACACTGGTTACAAGTCTTAATATCATTGACTTTATCTTCCCCCATTAGAAGGAAAGAGACTTGACAAGTAAACAGTAGAGTCACAAACTGTAGCACGGAGCGGTTGGTAGACACGTTCGCACACGTCGAAGGCCAGAAGCTCTGCAAACACGCTGGTGCAAACCTGTAACTTGTTTTCATTCTGTTCATGAGGGCAGGGCTGATAATAGCTCTAGGACACCATCAAAACATAACAAAGAGGCACACGTAGGATGTATATAGTGTATAGAGAAGGTATTGCACTCCATCCCAAAATTCAATTCTGAGATTTCACCGGAAATGTATGTTTTAGAGTCCCCTGTATCCAAAAAAAAAATTGCAGAAAAGGTTCATGTGTCTGTGAGCACGATAACTCAAAAACGAAAAGTAGGTAAAATACCAATCTTAGTATTTAAGTTTAGTTTCTTCCAGGGATGAGACACAAAGATTTTGAGAAAAATCCCCCACCCCCAACTACCCTTCACATGGAACTTTTTTTGGAATTTTTGATTTTCTCAAAAATTGCTCCAACGATTTTAATTAAAATATCGTATATTAAAGATATTTACCTGACAAATAAAATGCATATCTTGAATTTTCTGGGAATAGTCTCTGAAGACTACTTTATTCAGGATGAATTTTACAAACTTTTGCATTACTGCTAAACATTAAGAGATGGAGAAAAACTTAAGTAGAGCAGAAAAAAGTAGAGCATTTTAAAACACACAATTTATGTTACATTCATTTTTTTCGTGGAGTTGATCGTTTTTGAGATATTCCTTATTTTTAGTTTCAGCTTTAAAAAACTTCATACAAGAATTTGTCATAGGAACTTCAGTCACATAGCAACCAGCTTTTGACTATCACTTTAACCTATGCTCTTCCCTTATTTCACTTCTACTTACAAGAAAGTAAGCAATAAGACTATTTCTGTTAATTTTTTTTCGATTAGCATGAAGTAAATAGAAGCATAAGCTTTTTAACAATAATAATTTGTTGCAGAGATGTAGAGAAAGTCATATGAATAGAACACATAAGATTTTTTATTCAACTTTTCCATTTATTTATTGAATTGACCTTGTAGTGGACACAAGTTTGTTTTAACAAGTTCTACTTGTCTATCTGCCATAGATTACGAGTTACACAAAATTATATAAAGTGGTAACTAAGATTAAGATAGTGTTTATATGAGGGTCAGTACAACAACAACATTTAGATCTGATCATTGTATGTTTCCAAAGTATTCTCCATTGCATATATACAATCTCATCCTTTTCAAATGTTTCTTTGTAAGTAGCTTCAGGTGATTGAAATCTTGATCTCAAATTGTTTTCTCTTACTTTGAGGAAGAGAAAAGAGTTGCAGGATGCCAGATGTGGGCTGTAGGGAGGATGGTGGTTTATTGCACAATGTGGGCAGTATTAGTGTTTTGTCACTTGCTAAGAAGCAGGCGCAGATCATCTTCTGCTGATGATTGTCATTTAGTTTCTGGATCTTTCATCGCCTGTTACAGTGTTAAATGTTTTTGGATCTTGCTCAATAATTTGCTGGCACTATTGTACATGTGCTTGTGAAGTAGTGGTGGATCCAGTGACTGCAGAGCTTCTCTTTGAGAATTGTTTTCACCCCCACCAGTTATCTTGAATGTAATGATGATCTGCTGGGTCTTCCTCTTCTAAACTCTGTATGCTATCAATAAACTGTGCAGTACAGCCTCTAAACCAAGTGTAAAGTGACAGAAAATTGAAATACTCTTGGTTGGAATCCATCCTAGCAACACACAGTGCTGACAATGGAGCGCATGCGCTCTCTGAAGTTAGCTTCACTCTATATTTACTATGTACATAGTGTATAGAGTGGGTATTGTATTCCACCCAAAAATTTGATACCGAGATTTCACCTAAAATACGTGTTTTAGGAACCCCTGAATCAAAAAATAAGCATTTTTACAAAAAGGTCCGTGTGTGCGCGTCTGGACAGCATAGCTCAAAAACGAAAAGACAATTAAATACCAAACTTGGTTTGTAAGTTTGGTATCTTATAAGGATGCGACATGAACATTTTCAATAAAATTCCCCCACCCCCAACTATGCTTTACATTGAACTTTTTTCGAAAATTTTGATTTTATAAAAAATGGCTCTAACGATTTTGATAAAAATATTGTATATTAAAGATATTTACCTGACAAATAAAATGTATATCTTGAATTTTCTGGGAACAGCTTCTAAAGACTTGTTTATTCTGGATGAATTTTACTTAATTTGAAATTACTAGTAAATTGTGAGTAATAGACAAAAGCTTACAATACAAAAACTGTAGATCTCGTTAAAAAACACAATGTATATCATATACATTTTTTTCGTGGAACTTAGCATTTTCGAGGTATTCCTTGTTATCAGTTTCAATTGTGAAGTGCTTACACTTTTCTCAGATGGAGGTCTTTTGTTCTACTCCTGGCCAAGCTAAGAAGCGATTTGCAATACCAATTGCATAACAACAGCTTTTAAAACATTTGACTATCACTTTAGCCTAGTGCATTCCCTCAGTTCCAGTCTACTTATAAGCAACTAAGTAATAAAAGTCTGCTAATGTTTATCTTGATTAGCGTGGTGTTGAAAGAAGAGTTATCTTTCGTAAGGAGTTTGTTTGTAGAGTAACTAGAGAAAGGCATCAATTTTTTGTTTTTGTATTGAATGATGCTTGTTATTTTGGAGCAAACACTGCAGTTTTCTTGTTACAACCTTTTTATTGGTTTTGGTGTTGGATGTTACTGTTTTTCACATGGAAACTTGTATTATCTGCTCCCTGCACATTTGTAAATGTTATGTATCCATGTATTTTAATAATTGTATTAAGATTTACAACTCCCTCCCATTTTACAAAAAAATCCCTTCCCCCTCCTCTCCCCTTCTGTATCTGTTTGCAGTGTAAACTGACAATGGAGTGCAACACATGTACAAGTTTTAACGGTGAGTAAGACAATCTTTTTAAGGCCCATTCACATAAAAAAGTTAATGCAAATACAACACAAAAACTGATGTATACTTTGACTTGCACGATTGTGTCAAATGAATGACACAAGCAAGGTCTGTAAAGCCTAATGCTTTGATATTTTACACTCTAGTACATAATTGTAAATTTCTACATTGTAAATTCTATAACATATTTGTAAATATGTATTGTAATTTGTTGACATATATGAAGAGTACATAATACACTAATCATATTTTAGTTTTATATAATTACTAGTACTATTATTTTGATAATTAGAAAAATATCATTTGACTTTACATCAGTGTTACATAATGAAATTATATTTATTTATACATTTTAACACTAATTTTTATACTCTATGTTTTATGTGCATGGTGTGATTATATGTCTATTCTGTTGTTTTCGTAACCCTAGAGCTTTATACAGTAGTATATAAACATATGTATACATGTATATCCCTTGATAAATTCCATGTTCATTGACTTCCTGGCCTAAACGAACTTACAGAATGCTTTCTAATCTAATCACAAATACAAAGATGTGTGACTAGGCCAATAAATGGAGTCATTCACAATCATTTTGATTCACATAATACCATTTCCAAATGGTAACACCAAGCCTTGTAATCTTCATGCCATTAGAAGTTACTTTGTTTCAAAATCATCATAGTCTTTTTGACAAAACGTGTAAATCTTAAAAAGATAATTTGGTAAAACAAAATATTTAGAAATAGATTCTTAATAAAATAAAATGTGAGGTTAGATAATTACTAAGGTGTATATTAAACTATTCTGTTTGTTTCAGTTATTGAAATAAGTAATATAACACAAATGCAGTTTTAACGACACTCATTTTCATTAATTATTACAGCCTCTAGTTTTAAACGGTCATCTTGTTTTGTTGGCATTGTGAGTGAATTCATGTTATTGCATTAATATTTTCTATGTGAATGGCCCTTTAGATGAAAAACTAAAATATTATTGATATTAATTGTGGAAAGCCAGTAATGTGTGCAAACTGTTTTAAGCATAGCAGCTCCCAGACTGGAGAGTTTTAATTACAACATTGTTTACTTGTTTGTAGTGTAACAATAATCTATACAACACTGGCTTTCTACGAATATTGCATGTGGATATTTATATTTCTCCAATGAACGGCTCAGCATTAAATACCAACAAGAGTATTTAGGCAGCCATGGAGCATTTTTGTAAATTTGTCTGGTGCTGCTGTTGTAGGTACTACATGTTTTATAATTTCGGTAGGACCTTGCAGCATAAAACCTAGAATGCATACTGTGGTTATATGTAACCCCATCATAACGTTCTACTGCTCGCATCTTTTTCATTGTTATGTTGGTAAACTTGAGACTTGGTATCTGCCAACAATGAGAGACACTTTCTGTTTAGTCCAGATTTGCATTACAAGAAGCTGCATGACCAGTAACCCCTTTAAGATCATGTTTTCTTAGAGTTGGTACAACTGATCCCAGCTTTGAAGATTCAGTGCTTCTATGAGAGTGACTGATTGTGAGGATAATGTCTCCACAGGAAGTCGGCAATTGAATAATAATGCAGACATTATAATAGGAAGAAATTGTTCCACCTCGGGCATCTAGAACACCACAGAGAAACATCGTCCTTAGGATTCTTGGAGGCAACAAAATGTACTGGAAAATATTGTTCAACAATACTATGCTTTCAAGTATCACAAATAACACAAACCAAGAAATAGCAAAGCAGAAATCTAAGGTCATTGGTGAATCAGATTCAGTGGAGATTTTGGCTCTTTTGGTTTGTTGTACATCCTGAAAACATGGACACTTATCTACTGAAGAAATGGTTCACACAAATACACCTGTGCATCATTAGTGAATTTTGCTTGCGATTTTTATTCAGCTGTCTGCACTTTGAGGATAAAACACAGAAATGGCTCGCTGACAAGTTTGCACCTATTCAAGAACTTTGGTCCTGCTTCATTTCCAACTGTACTGCTCGCTACACACCTCATGAATTTTGTACAATTTCTTGGGTTTCATGGACACTGTCCATTTTGTGTCTACATTCGCTCAGAACCCAAGGGTGTGGCATTAACATTATAACAGAACATTCACATGGTCAGCAGTATACCTTACACTGGCAAGCAACCAAGGCAGTGCAATAGGTAAACAAACTTTCAGAATCTATTCATAGAATGAACAGAAATATTCCATTGGATTTTTGGTTTATGGCAGTTCATCTGGCAGAAACGTTGCTATTTAATTGGAATTGACAGTGTTGGAACACTAGGCAGAAATCCTGTTGACAAAAAGAAAACAGGAAAAAACTGACATTGGTGTCTTTCACCTCTAAGAAGCCTAAATGTGTAATATTGCTGGCAACTATGTCAGCACAAAGAAACCTGAGATCATCAAATTTTATAATTCTACAAAAAGTGGAATTGAAACTTTTGACTAAAGACAAGTAGATGGCCTTTAAGATATTTGTATGGAATGCTTGAGCAAGCTGGTATTATGTGATTTAACTCATTCAAGACAGCAGAGAATGTCAAAAGGCTCTTGAAAGACACCTTTCCAGACCTTTGGGCAACGAGATTCAAAAATCAATTTTGGTCAGTCAGAGGAGAGAGAAGTTTCTTTACCATCACCAATTAAGATTGCTTGCTGTGAAAGAAGCAGGGACCTCAAAACAAAAACATTGTATTGTAAGTGCAAAATGTCAGTGTCTGCTGCTCGTTGCAAAGACATGTGTCTTAAGTGAAACTGAAAATAATTGTAAGCAAAAGTGTTGTTAAGCATTTAAAGATTTTCTATAAAAATGCCTATTTTGGTGGGTTACAAGTAACCGTATGTATCCATTCTTGGATTAAATTCATCTACTTGAATTAACTGTTTAGCTAATGATGAAGTCATGCTTATCTCTTGATGCAGTTGGCATCTTGAATTCCTAATGAAACCCAATAAGCAACTTCCTTTTTTTCATATTGAGCCCTTCATTTCACATTACAATTTTCTATACAAGAACAATCAATTGTTGCATTGTATTACCAAAATATATTTGTAACAATTTGAACAGGCAAGCTACCTCATATACAGCACATTTAACAGGTAAGCTAACAATGTGTGAGTATATGTCAATGTAGTTGGTGGCAAACATAATTAATACCATATGCTTCAACATGCTTAGATACTGGGTGACAGCAAATGGGTTTAAAAAAAAAATGTGCTGCTCTCTAGTGACTTTCCAAGAAATTTAAAACTTATGTGCTTTCATCTAGAGGCGGTTTGAAAAAAAGAAAAAAAAACAACTTTAAAACTGTTATCACCTAGTGTATATCGGAGGAATTAAATGGGTAGGGGAACCAGTGTATATTCAAGCAACCAAGTAAACTTCTTTCTTAAAAATAAAAGAAATAACACTGCCATGTGGCGACTTCAATGGACCCGAATACCAAATTGCCTGCTATAGTTTACTGAAGGAAATAAAATATTTGAGTTCTTCCAATAGACACTAGGCAGCAGAAAATGACTAGTTCAAAAACAAATTGCTGTATGCTGATTACTAGACTATTTAAAGAAGCTTATAAAAGGTAACTTGTGCTACCACGTAGTGTACATTATAGGTGGCAGAATATATATGACGGAGTGGCATTAGTGGCTTTTACACTATTTTTCATTCTTGGAATAGACACATTGTGGCAGTACATACTTGAGTTCATTGAATAGATGCCAGGTGGCAACACATTATGGTCTAGTTTTATATATATATATATATAAAAAAAAACTGCTTTGTGCTGCCATTAGCGTAGATTGGCTGTAATAAATAGGTTGGTGGGGGGTGTAAGTGTACCATCTACTGTCTGTTCAAGCAACTAAGGAATTTTTGAAGACAAAACATATTTGCTGCGATCTAGCATCTTTCAATCAACTTAGGAAATTTTAAATATTTGTTCTTTGATTAGACGGCCCTTTTTTTTTTCTTTTAAGAAAATATATTGTGTTGCTGTCTGGTGTCCAAGGAAGTAAACAATTTAAAAATAACTGCCTCCTAGTGTATATTAGATGAACTAGAAGGAAATTTTAGTTCTTTGAATACATAGAATTTTTTTCTTTTTTTTAAGAAAAAAATTTATATGCCATGTAATGTATGTTCAAGTAAGCAAATTAATTTAAAAAAAAAAAGTCACCTTGTGCTACTATATGTTGAAAAGGAAATTACATATGCTGCCACCTAGTGTGTATTGGTTGTACTAAAGTAATTTTAAGATTTGAAAATACTGAATGCTGCCATCTACTTTCTCACCATACAACGAAGGATTTTTAAATGCTTTTAGTTCTTCGAATAGACTTCGGGTAGCAACACACGATTACTTTTTCTTTTAAAGAAGAAAAAAAAAAAGTGATGTGTTGCAAGGTAATGCATGTTCAGCACATACCTTGTGCTGCCAACTAGAGTATATTAGATGGTACGAAAATAGCGAGTGCTGCCATCTACTTTCTTTCCAATCAACTAAGGATGGTTTAGTTCTTCAAATAGACACCAGGTACCAGCACTTTTTTTTTTTAAGGAAAAGAAAAATACCATTACATGCGTTGCCAGGTAGTGCATGTTCAACAAAAAAAAACAAAAAAAAACACATAACACCTTGTGCTGCCATCTAGTGTATGTCGAAGGAAGCAAGACAAAAACATTAAAAGAAAATCAACTTATGCTGCCATCTAGGGTATATTAGATGTACTAAAGTAAATTGTAAGGTAGGAAAATAGTGAGTGCTGCCATCTACTATCTTTCCAATCAACTAAGGATTTTTAAATGCTTTAGTTCTTCGAATAGACACCAGGTAGCAGCATATGATTTTTTTTTTAAAAAGGAGGGGGGACCCATGATATGCGTGGCCAAGTAGACCATGTTCATCTTAACAAAGAATTTAATTACCTTGTGCTGCCGTTCAGTGTATGTCGAAGGAAGCAAGACAAAAACTTGAGAAGAAAATTAACTTATGCTGCCATCTAGATGTACTAAAGTAAATTTTAAGATGAGTAAAATAGATCTACTTTCTTTCCAATCAACTAAGGATTTTAAATGTTTTAGTTCTTCGAATACACACCAGGTAGCAGCACATGATTCTTTTTTTTAAAGGAAAAATATATGATATGCGTTGCCAGGTAATGCATCTTCTTTGAAACAAAATAATTTAAAAAAAAAAAAAAACCTTGTGCTGCCGTCTAGTGTATGTTTAAGGAAGCAAGAGAAACAATTACCTTATGCTGCCACCTAGGGTATATTAGATGTACTAAAGTAAATTTTAAGGTGGGTAAAATAGTAAGTGCTGCCATCTACTTTCTTTCATATCCACTAAGGATTTTAAATGTTTTAGTTCTTCGAATACACACCAGGTAGCAGCACATGATTTTTTTTTAAAGGAAAAAGAATATATGATATGCGTTGCCAGGTAATGCGTCTTTTTCGAAACAAAAGAATTTTTTTAAAAAAAAATAGTGTATGTTTAAGGAAGCAAGACAATTTAAAATAAAATTATCTTATGCTGCCACCTAGTATATATTAGATGTACTGAAGTAAAATTTAAGGTGGGGAAAATAGTGAATGCTGCCATCTACTGTCTCCTCAATTAGCTAAGGATTTTCATCATTTTAGATCTTCAAATAGACACCAGGTGTCAGCACATGAATTTTTTTTAAAGTAAAAAGAATATATGCTTTGGCATGTAATGTATGTTCAACAAAACAAAATATTTTTTTTTAAAAAAAAAATCCCTTTAGCTGCCACCTAGTGTATCAGAGGCACTCAAATAAATATTAAAGTGAGGAAAATACTGGGTGCTGCCATCTAGTTTCTCTTCAACCAACTAAGGAAATTTTAAAAAAATAATAATCAATGATTAGACACAGGTTGGCACCACATGGTAATTTTTAGTTGAAAATAATATGCTATGTGTTCCAAGTAGTGTATGTTCATAGAAGCAAAAAATAATTACCTTGTACTGCCACCTAGTGTATATTATAAGTACTAACACATTAATTTTAAGCTACGAATAGTAAGTACTCTCTCTTCAATCAACAAAGAAAATTTTAAATGTTTTAGTTCTTTGAAAAGACACCAGGTGGAAAAATATGCTGTCTTCCATCTAGTGTATGTTCAAGGAAGAAAAAAATAATTTATCTTACCTTACCTTGTGCTGTCACCTAGTGTATATATGAGGTACTAAAATAAATTTTAAGGTGGGGAAATAGTAGATGTTTGCCATCTACTGTCTCTGCAATCAACTAAGTAAATTTTAAATATTTTAGCTCTTTGAATAGACTGCAGGCGGCAGCACATGATTATTATAAAGGGAACAAAAATGTGCTATGTGCTGCCATCTAGTGCCCGTTCAAGGAATTAAAATTTATTAGAAAAAAAATCTGTTGCCCTCACCTAGGGTATATTTGAGGTATTTCAATATATTTTAAGGGGAAAAATTAGGTGCTGCCAGCTAGTGTCTCTTCAAGCAATTAAGGGAATTATAAATATTCTAGTTTATTGAATACACACCAAGTTGCTGCACATAATTATTTTTTAAGGAAAGTGCTATGTGCTGCCATCAAGTGTGTGTTCAAGGAAGGAAAAAAATTATTTAAAAAATATCTGTTGCGGCCACCTAGTGTTTAATAGAGGTACTTAAATATATTTTAAGAATTAAAAGAGTAAGTGCTGTCATGTAGTGTCTCTTCAAGCAAAGGACATTTTAAATATTCTAGTTTTTTTTAATAGACACCAGGTGGCAGTACATGATTACTTTTTTTTTTTTTTTTTTTTTAAAGAAAATGTTATGTGCTGCCACCTAGTGTCTGTTCAAGGAACCAAAAAAAAAGTATTTAAAAAATATATGGTACTGCCACCCAGTGTATATTAGAGGTATTTAAACATTTAAAATTTCCTTAGTTGATTGTAGAAACTAGAACACATCTATTTCTTCCTAAATATGTATGAGTTCTTTGAATAGGAGAGAGGTGGCAGCACATGATTAGTTTTAAAGGAAAACAAATTGCTGTGTTGCTATCTTGTGTCTGTTGAAGGAAGCTTAAAATCATTTTAAAAAATTACCCTTGGCTTCCACCTATTGTATATTAGATGTACTAAAATATATTAAAAGAAAAAAATAGTGTGTGGTGCGTTCTAGAGTCTGATCTAGCAACTAAACAATTTACAAATGATCATATATTGCCACCTAGGGTCTATTCAAGGAACTAAAAGAATATTTAAAAAGAAAAATATAATGTGCTGCCACCTTGTGTCTGTTCAATAAACTAAAGAGGTTGAAAATTAACATTTGGTGTCCCCTAATGCCTGTTCAAGGAAGTAAAAATATTTTTAAAAAATAACATGTTTATAGTTCTTCTAAAAAAATTAGCATGTGCTGCAACCTAGTGATTAATGATTATGGTGGCAGCACGTGCTAATTGTTTTGTTCCTCGATAATACAAGAGCACATGCTAATTTTTAAATCTTTTTTTTTTTTTTAGTTCTTTGAATAGACACTGTGGCAGCACTAATTTTCCGACAAAAAAAAAAAAACACTCCGTGGTACAACACGCTATTTTTTTTACCTCTTCGAAACAACACTAGGTGGCAGCATATAACATTTCTAAGTTAATTGAAAAAACACTAGGTGACAGTACATGCTAAGCTTTTTTTTTAAAAACAAATGTTTTTCCTTTAACAAGCATTAGGTGACAGCACACACTGTTTGATCGAAAAAAACACTGGGTGTGATGTGCCCCGAAAAAAAACTTTAGGTGGCAACAAAGACATTTTACAGACACTAGGTGGCAGCATATACTAGTTTATTTCAAACAATCTCGGTGGCAGCGCATAAACTTTTGTATAACTTGTAAACTGTAAGAGATAGACAGAACCTTAATATACTAAAAATGTAGAGCTCATTAGAACGGACAATTTATTTCATATACAACATTTGGTGGAATTAATCATTTCCGAGAAATTCCTTGTTATTAGTTTTAGTTGTAACAATTTAACAATCCCTTTATCCTAGTGTATTGCCTTCTACTTACAAGGAAGCAAGTAATAAGACAATTTTTGTTAATGTTTATCTCGATTAGTATCAAGTAGATTGAAGAATACACTTTTTAAAGAACAATTTCTTGCAGAGGTAGAGAAAATCATGTGAATGGACTTTGGGTGGAAATCAATAGCTTCTCTATACATAGTACGCGTAGCGAAAGTAAAAATCTGATGTGTACCATTCACACGAGTTTCTCTACATCTCTGCAATAAAGTATTGTTAAAAAGCTAGTGCTTCTATTTACTTCATGCTAATCCAGAAAAAAATTAGTAGAAATAGTCTTATTACTTGCTTCCTTGTAAGCAGAAGCGAAATAAGGGAATAGCATAGGTTAAAGTGATAGTCAAAAGCTGGTTGCTATATGACTGAAGTTATTTGGTTTTAATGGACACGAGTTGAAAAATTCCTGTATGAGAAAAGTATAGCTTTTCAAAGCTGAAACCAACAACAAGGAATATACAAAAAACGATCAACTCCACAAAAAAAATGTATATAACATAAACTTATGTTTTAACGTGCTGTACATGTTTTGTGTTGTAGGTTTTTATACATCTCTTACAGTTTACTTTATTCATGATGTATTTTGCGTAATTTTCCATAACTGCTAGTCTTCAGAGGCTATTCCCAGGAAATTTAAAATATACATTTTATATGGCATGTAGATATCTTTAACATACGATATTTTAATCAAAATCGTTAGAGCCGTTTTTTTAGACAATCAACATTTTCTAAAAAAAAATCCATGTAAAGGGTAGTCGCTGGCGGGGGGGTTCATAAAATATTCGTTTCGCATCCTTGAAAGATAACAAACTGGAATACCAAATTTGGTATTTAACGGTCTTATGCTGCCCACACACACATGGACCTTTTTCTAAATATGCTTTATTGGACTCAGGGGGACACAAATCGTATTTCCGGTGAATTGAATTTTTGGGTACAATACAATACCTTTCTATGCATATGTACATAGACGTATAGAGAAAGTAAAAATATAAATAGAATTTGTGACATTGCATTTTGTTATTTTGACGCGCATAAATGGGGAATGCTTCCTATTGGCTACAGGTATACGCACGCGACTAGGACAGAGCATGGGAACAGTTGAACGTCAACATTCCGATATCAGTATGAGAGTGTTCGTGTGTGTCTACCAGGTATGTATTGTATTCTATCTAAAACTGACATTTCACCGGGTGGCGAAAAGCCCGTTAAATACCAAACTTGGTATTTAAGTTAAGTATCTTCCAAAGATGCGACACCAACATTTTCAGAAAAGCACCCTCACCCCACCGCGAACTATCCTTATATAAAAAAAATAAAAAATACAGTTTTTCTCAAAAATGGCTGTAACGATTTTGATTAAAATATCGTATATTAAAAACATTTATCTGACAAATAAAATGTATATATCTCGAATGTTCTGTCTATAGTCTCTGAAGACAACTAATTTTTTTGTGGATTAACAGTTATGCAAGAATTCATGCAAAATAAAGTAATCTCTACGGTTTAAGTTTTTGTCTATCTGTAAAACGCACAATTTGTCATACATGTTTTAGGTGTTTGCAAAGGTCAGGAATAAAATTGGGACAGTAACAAAGAGAATGCTTCACGTAGCAACATCTTTTAAAACATTTGACTATCACTTTATCCTAGTGTACTGCCTTTTACTTACAAGGAAGCAAGTAATAAGACAATTTCTGTTAAAGTTTATCATGAAGTAGATAGAAGAATAATCTGAAAGTTACAGAGATGTAGAGAAAGTCATGTGAATGGAACACATCGTGTAGTAAGCTTTTGCCTATTTGTTACAGTGATTCCGAATAAAGAAGTGTTCAGAGGCTAGTCCTAGAATATTCCAGATATACATTTTATTGTACATATAAATGGCATAATAATGATTGGAGCCATTTTGGAAAGGTTAATTTGCGGTGGGGGTATTTTTGGATTGAGGGGACCCTAAAACATGTATTTGCTTGTCTATGTAGACATTTGACGGACACACAAGTGTTCATTTCCTGCTCTTTGTTTTTCACGATATATATTAAGTACTCCAACTTTGTTTATTTGTTTGTTTGCTCACATTATGAGTAATGCAACAAAAGATGTTCCTCTAATGGCTTTACTTCAATACGTCATTAGAGTCGCTTTGTAGTTACTTACTGCTCTCTTATAAAGCTTTAGGGCCGCAAAGGGATGTTTTTATAAGTACAGGACTGCGGGTCTGTGAAGCTAAATCCCCAGTGATACCCAAAAGTGAGTCTGGCGCATTTTACGTCTCAACAACTTGATGTTTTCAACATATTCAAATGTGGACCGCCAGTGGAAGTTTTACTCACCACCTTTTGTAATGCAACCGTCGTATATTTTTACCCATTTTTACTTTCTCTGCACGTTCTCTGTACATAGTATATACTGAAGGTATTGTATTGTACCCAAAAAATCGATACTGAGATTTCACCGGAAATATATTTATTGACACTTTCTGAATTAAAAAAAAAATTTAGAAAAATGTCCGTCTGTCTCTGTAGACAGTATAACTCAAAAACGAAAAATCCGTTAAATATCAAACTTGATATTTACGTTCAGTATCTTTCAATGGTAAGACGAGAACATGTTGTTTTCCTCAAAACTGACTAACGATGGTGACCTCGATACCCTATATTAAAGATGACAAATAAAAGTGTACCTGGGAAGACCTCTTTATTCAGAATTTTACATAACGGTTAAATCGTACATCTCGTTAAAACACACAAAATATATCATATACGTTTATATGTACAGCTGAGATATTCCTTGTTATTAGTTTCAATTTTAAACCTTTCTCAAACGGCAAGTTTTATCACTCTTGTTTTATTGCAAAACGAGCCGAACTTCAATTGTTTCACATAGGGCCGCTTTTTAAACATTGACTATCACTTTATCGTAGTGTATTCCCTTCTACTTACAAGGAAGCAAGTAATAAGACAATTTCTGTTAACGTTTATCTTGTTTATCATGAATCAGATAGAAGAATGTTTCAGCAAGTGAAAGTCATGCGAATGGAACACGTCAGTTTTTTTTAATCGATTCCGTGATTGGAGACATTGAAAGTTGTTGGAAGGTGAAGATGGGAGTAAGAATTGGGTGGTCGGCCTAACATTAATAGGTCGCGAGTTCGTATCTCGCTTAGGGCAGGTTACTCGGATGTTGTTTTTTTTCGGGTTTTCCCTTATCCTGAGAAGACGAATGTCGAGTACTTTTAAGCTGCATGGACCCCGAGATCATTTGAGCTCATTCATCGTTTGATATGAGCAACGCTCGGGATATCTGGAAAACGGTTATCTCCACACAAAAAAATGTATATAACAAATTGTGGGTTTTAACGAAATCTTTTGTGTGTTATACGTTTTTGTCCATCTTTTACTTACCTATTATATAAAACTCTTCCAGAATAAAGAGGTCTTCCCAGAAACACTTTTATTTGTCATCTTTAATATGTGGCATTTGAGTCAAAACCGTTAGAGCCATTTTTGAGAAGAGCAAAACTTACAGAAATATGGTCATGTAATGGGTAGTTTGGGTGGGAGAATGTTCTTGAAAATCATGTCATATTCTTAGAAGATGGTGAGCTTATATACGAAATTTGGTATTTAACTAATTTTACTTTCTCTACAAATACTATGTGCATACTCTATAGAAAAGCTATTGCATTCCACCCAAAAAATCGATACACGCTTTCGTCATCTGTATTAAAAAAATCTGATGTGTTCCATTCACATGACTTTCTCTACATCTCTGAAACAAATTATGTTAAAAAGCTTATGCTTCTATTTACTTCATGATAATCGAGAAAAAATTAGCAGGAATAGGACTATTACTTGCTTCCTTGTAAAGTAGTCTTCAGAGACTATTACGAGAAAATTCAAGCCATACATTTTATTTGGCAAGTAAATATCTTAAATATAAGGGATTTTCATCAAAATTTAAATAAAAAATTTCGAAATGTTTTCCATGTAAAGGGTAGTTGGGGGATTTTCTTGAAAATCTTCGTGTCGCATCCTTAGAAGATACCAAACTTAAATACCAAGTTTGCTTTCTAACGGTATTTTCGTTTTTGAGCTATGCTGCCCATAGACAGACATACACACGGACATTTTTCTAAAAATGCTTTATTTGGATTCATGGGGTCTCAAAACGTATATTTCCGGTGAAATCTCGATATTGAATTTTTGGGTACACCACAATACTTCTCTATACATATGCACATAGACGTATAGAGAAAGTAAAATATACTCCTTAAATATAAATAGAATTTGTGACATTGCATTTTGTTATTTTGACGCGCATAAATGGGGAATGCTTCCTATTGGCTACAGGTATACGTACGCGACAAGGAAAGAGCAAGGGAACAGTTGAACGTCAACATTCCGATATCAGTATGAGAGTTAGTGTTCGCGTGTGTCTACCAGGTATGTATTGTATTCTATCCAAAACTGACATTTCACCGGGCGGCGAAAAGCCCGTTAAATACCAAACTTGGTATTTAAGTTAAGTATCTTCCAAAGATGCGACACCAACATTTTCAGTAAAGCACCTCACCACACCGCAAACTACCCTTATATAAAAAAAATTAAAAAAAAAGTTTTTCTCAAATATGGCTGAAGGATTTTAATTAAAATATCGTATATTAAAGACATTCACCTGACAAATAAAATGCATATATCTTAAATTTTCTGGCAATAGCCTCTCAAGATCTCTTTATTTTGTATGAAGCAAGTAATAAGACAATTTCCCTTAATGTTTATCATGAAGTAGATAGACGAATAATCTGAAAGTTACAGAGATGTAGAGAAAGTCATGTGAACGGAACACATCAGACTTTTCGTGTAGTAAGCTTTTGCCTATTTGTTACAGTGATTCCGAATAAAGAAGTGTTCAGGGGCTAGTTCGAGATATACATTTTATTTTTCATATAAATGTCTTAATGAAAATGGTTGGAGCAATTTTGGAAATGTTAGTTTACGGTTGGGGTATTTTTGGATTGAGGGGACCCTAAAACGTGTATTTTCTTGTCTATGTAGAGACATTTGACGGACACACACGCTCTTTATTACTCACGATATATTATATACTACAGCACCTACTCCAACTTGTTTGTTTATGGGAAATGTAACAAAAGATGTTCCTCTAATGGCTTTACTTCAATACGTAATTAGAGCCGCTTTGTAGTTACTTACGGGTCTCTTATAAAGCTTTAGGGCCCTAAGCCGCAAAGGGATGTTTTTATAAGTGCAGGACTGCGGAACGACGATAGGGGATCTGGAATGATTCCAAAAAGCTAATCTGGCGTCTCTTCAGCACTCACAAATGTGGATCGGCTGTGGAAGTTTTACTCACCACTTAAACTACTTCTAAAGAGAGCTGTTTGTGATGCAACCATCGCATTGCTTTACTTTCTCTACACGTCTATGTACGTATGTATAAAGAAGGCATTGTATTGTACCAAAAAATTCAATACAGAGATTTCACCGGAAATACATGTTTTGAGAGCCCCTGAATCCTTTATCTACGCGTACTATGTACATAGTGTATAGACAAGGCAATCCACCCAACAATTCGATACCGAGATTTCACCGGAAATACATGTTTTAGGGTTCCCTGTATCAAAAAAAAAAAAAACACTTTCAGAAAAAGGTCCGTGTTTGAGTGTGTGTGTCCGTCCGAGTGTCTGTGAACACAATCAAAAACGAAAAGTCGGTAAAATACCAAACTTGGTATTTAAGTTTAGTATCTTAAAGGGATGCGACACGAAGATTTTGAGAAAAATCTCCGCACCCCAAACTACCTTTACGTGGAACTTTTTTCGAAAATTTTGATTTTATCAAAAATTGCTCAAACGATTTTGAGTAAAATATCATATATAAAAGATATTTAGACCACAAATAAAATGTATATCATGAATTTTCTGGGAATAGCCTCTATGGATGAATTTTATGGAATTTTGCATAACTGTTAAACCGTAAGAGCTGAAAAAAAAACTTACCAACAAAAAATTTAGAGCACTTTAAAACACACAATTTATGTTATATACATTTTTTCTATGGGGTCGTCGTTTTTGAGATATTCCTTTTTATTGGTTTCAGCCTTGAAAAACTCATACAGGATTTTGTCAACTCGTCCATGCAAACAAAGGAACTCCAGTCACATAGCAACTAGCTTTTGACTATCACTTTAACCTATGCTACTCCTTTATTTCGCTTCTACTTACAAGGAAACAAGTAATTGTTTAGCATGAAGTAAATAGAAGCATAAGCTTTTTAACAATAATTTGTTTTAGAGATGTAGAGAAAGTCATGTGAATGGAACACATCAGATCTTTAGAAAAGGGTCCCTCTGTCTCTGTGGGCAGTATAGCTCAAAAACGAAAAGTCCCTTAAATACCAAACTTTATCTTTAAGTTCAGTATCCTCCAAGGATAAGAGACGAAGATTTTCAAGAAAATCCCCCCCCCCCATAAAACTACAAGGTAAACATTTTGGTTTTCTCAAAAATGGCTGAAACGATATTTATTAAAATTTCATATACTTAAGATATTTTTATGAACAAACGAAATGTATATCTTGGTTTTTCTGTAGACCTCTTCATTCTGGATGACTTTTATATAATTGGTAAACCGTAAAAATAAAAAATAAAACAAAAAACTTGCCACACAAAAAGAATACAAATTGATGTTATGTACATTTTTGTGTAGAGATATCCCGAGCGTTGTATTTTATACTTTAACCTGATTGGCCATATCGGACGATGAGTGACCTCAAATGATCTCGGAGTCCATGACCTTAAAGTTACTCGACATTCGTCTTCTCAGTGTAAGGGAAAACCTTATTCGAGTAACTCACCCTAAGCGAGATTCGAACTCGCGACTTGTTGAATGTAAGGTAGACACGATACTACCCACGTGGGTAACTCAATTCTTCACCATCCACCAATGCCTCCAATCACGGAGTCGATCAAATGTGTTCCATTCACATGACTTTCTCTAGCTGTTACACTAACAACTTTTCTTATAAAAGCTTATCCTTCTATTTACTTGATGCTAATCGAGATAAACATTCACGGAAATTGTCTTATTACTTGCTTCCTTGTAAGTAGAAGGGAGTACGCTAGGATAAATCAAATCTTTCAAAAGCTGTCGCTATTTGAAACAATTGACATTCCATTCCCTTTGCTTACCATTGGTAAAATAAAATTGACGTTCATTTTGAGAAAAGTTTAAGTACAAGCTGAGGCTTGATATTCAAAGTTTAAGTAGTTGTGTAGAAGTTTTACCAAAACTCATCCAGAGGACTTCAGAGGCTATTCCCAGCAAATTCCACTTAATTATGCACTTCATTTGTTTTAAAAATATCTTAAACATATGGTATATTAATCCAAATGTTAGAGCCATTTTTGACAAAATTGCATTTTCGAAAAATCTTCCATGTAAAGGGTAGTTTGGGGATTTTCTCAAAATTATACGTTTTGCAGACATACAAGACGCCGAAAATAAATATCATGCTTGGTATTTAACAGACTTTTAGTTTTTAAGTTACACGTTCATAGGCATACGGACCTTTTTCTAAAAACGTATTTTTTAGCCTGGCGACCTCAAAACACATTTCCGGTGAAATCTCGGCATCAAGATTTGGGTGGAATGCGATACTATCCGTACATGCTATGTACATAGTAAGTGTAGGGAAATTAAAAGCCCAGTAAATATTACATAACCTCAATTGCTGAATTTCGCGGTACTAAAACGTTACGGGGAGACAATTATGTATTGCGACGGCAATTTGGTTGATATTAACAGTATGTAATGGTTCCATTGTCTGTACTAACAATAATAATAACCATGACTTTGTTGTAACCATAGTGATAAAAATTTAGGGTAATTATTTACAAGTAATGCCGCTGTGACTTATGCCAGTTTTGCACTTTAACGGGACCGGGGTATTATGGGTGAGATGGTTTAAAAAACTAATGTTGCTACCTTCTTTCTATTATCCCTTTACAGCTATCGCTGTATATATTTCCTTTCTTTTATTTTCGTTCTTATTCTATATACTATCCTGATTTTCATATACCCCAACAATTACCTTTAGTTGACGGAGACTCGATCCAGGTACCTTTGGTATTGAAGTTTAGCACGCTATCCATTGCGCTGTTAGGAGTTGTTGGAAATATCGATAATGATGCACTACAATAGAAAATTAGAAACATAATTGATTTATTTACACACTAACCTAAATGGATTGGAACCTAACCTCCGCTAAATTTGAAAACCACAAACTTTGACATTGGAATGCTTAAGGTATTATAATGTTTCATTTTAATATTTGACAAGAATTCTTAACATTGTAGTGTGTGCACTGAACAGCTGTATCTGCGAGTATGATATACATCAGCACAGCGCGAGAGTGCAAATTCCAGTTATAGACTGAGCCGTTCCTATTGGTTACTGAAACAATATGGCGTCGGGACAGCTGATCTCAGGGGGTGTGTCAAAACAACTTGGCAATATTTATGTTCAGATGTAGAGCAAATGTAACATGGTATTTTTTTGTCTGTGCGTAAATGCGGCAAAAGTGACTTGTAGCAGGTACAGGTACAATAATTAATATAACATGGTCACTTTATCACCTATGCGTAAATGTGGGAAATCAGCACAAAGAAATTAAAAGAAACAACGTGTGTATTTAAAACAATTAACATCATAGTTGTGTTATTTACGAAAACTAGAATTTTGGTTTACACAATGTCCAGAATTGGCATATATATACAAATACGGTTAATATGGATACCTGTATTGATAACTGCTACATATTACTTAAACATGCAACTTGCTTAGAGTATGTGGTGGGATGACTCAATTAACAATTAATGATAAAAAAAAACAAAAAAATTGTGTTTACTCTTAAAAATGAGATTGCAATTTAAATACTGTAAGTCTGCTAGGAATGCATTTAGATAGCAGATTAAACTGGGATGTACATACAAATAAACATTGCTCTAAACTGACAAGAGTCATATACATGCTTTAACAATTAAAAAGTTTAATTGCTAAGAAATGTATTATGCATTGCTTCACTGTCATCTGTATTATGGCATTTTACTGTGGAGTATTGCAAGTGGAGCTAACACTGTCTTCAAATGGCAAAAGAAAGATATTTATTGCATTAGAAATCTATAAAAAACAACTTTAAAACTTATTTTTTGAAAAACTCGACTTTAACTCTCCTTGTCTTTATATGCTTGTCTACTATACATAAAAGTAAGCTACCAAACCTTACCTTCCAGGAACACTAGAAACAACAATAATTTAGAAATGCCATATTTTAGGCTGAACAAAGCTCAAAATCGTTACGTATATACAGTTACCCTATAGTATCCAACTATTTCCCTTAAAGCAGTTTAAGATTATCTAGAAATGTTATTATGGGACTTGGTTTTTATAGTATTAGTGACTTGTTACACTACACATGATAAATGACATTGCTGTAACTTATTATATATTTTTTAAATTTTATTTAAGACATGTCTATTTGCTATGTATAGTCACATTACCTATCTATATGTGAATGTGCATTTATTTTAACTATGATTGTATGACTATGTCTATAGCAGCCAGATACTACTTTTGGACAACTATAAAGAAATAAATATTGGAACACCCATCGAGTGGTGAACTGAAGTATGAAATGACACTATTATATGGACTGAGCTGTACAGCTTATAGTTCAAGTAGGAGGGGCATACATTTTGAACACAAATGCAGAAAAAAAAGTTGCAAAAGGTAATGATAGGTAGTAGGCATTTAAGTCATATGATGTAGCTCAAGTCATGCAATTTTTAAAACCTACATCTGCTTTTGCACATTTACATGACATGCCATGTGAGTTTTCCTACCCTTGTAACTTTACTAAAGCTTTCTTTGCACATGGACAAGGTCAGTTGATATTAATTTGATCATGTTTCTGTCAGAAATGTCACATTTTGGTTATGCATATGGGGGGGAGTATTGTTTGATGGATGTCTAGCGACATATGCCGGTGTTGCATACCGCAACACTGATCGCCGACAATGAAACTCAGGTTTTAGGCATTTTAGCGTGTAGTATTATTATATATTTACTTGCAAAAGTACTACAATCCTTTTTTTATTCATATTCTACTCCTTCTAGGCAGCATACTTCATAAATATTCGCAAATAAGGATTGCTACTCGCACCTAATAAATTAGCGTCTAACTTAATTACTGAGCTTTTCCGATAAAAAAAAAATTGATGAAAATGTAACAAGTTCAAACCACAATTTGTTTAATTTCTAGAGCGGCCGAAGTTCTCTATAACAACCAAATTGAGAAACAAATACAGTAATCACTTACCGATCAGCTGCAGTCATTTTCAGAGTAACAAACTTATGTACGAGATGATTTCTTCTGAGGAGAAATTGCAGAAGATTCACATTCAAAACTTGTGTACGCCATTTCAGCGACGCGATAGCCTTCGAAAATAGCGCTCGTTTTTTTGTTTCAATAGTGACGTCACAATGCAAGTCGATACGAAATGGAAATTTGGAGTTTTCTTTATCTAAACAGTAAAGTATGAAAAACTCAGACTAATAAATAACAATTAAATTCGCTATCGCGGACCTATAGTTAAATGTTTCTCCTATCACCACTTTGGAAACTCCTGGAAAATCACACCGATAAGGCTTATCGATAATAATCGAATCGTTCACAGAGCTGAGAAAGTATATACAATATTCTAGCGATTTATATTACGGATGCCAGTTTTAACTTTTCTTCCGCTTACCTTTGGTGGAGAAGGTATTGCATTCCACCCAAAATGTTGATGCTCAGATTTTACTACAAATATATGTTTTGAGCCCTAATCATTGATCCCCCAGAAAACAGATTTTTAGAAAAAAAATTCTGATGTATACATTCACATGACTTTCTGACTGGGCAGTGTGATGGTAACGTGTCTGCCTCACGTTAAACAGGTTGTGAGTTCGAATCTCGCTTAGGGTGAGTTATTTGAATAAGGTTTTTTTCGCGTTTTCTCTTATCCTGAGAAGACGAATGTTGAGTAACTTTAAGGTCCATGGACCTTTTCACCAATTTCATTCATCGTCCGATATGACCAACCTGGTTAAATGACATTAAGCTAAAAAAAAAAAAAAAAGAATAGAAATGGTTAACTCCACAAAAAAAAAAAAAAAAAAAAAAATTCATGACACAAATTATGTATTTTAATGAGATCTATATTTATTGTGTAGTAAGCTTTTGTTTATCTTTTATACTTTATCAGTTATACAAAATTCATCCAGAATAAAATGGGCTTCAAAGGCTATTCCCAGGATATTCAAGATATACATTTTATTTGTCAGGTAAATATCTTGAATGTATGATCTTTTAATCAAAATCATTAAGAACCATTTTTGAGAAAATAAAAATTTTCGAAAAAAGTTTCGTGTAAAGGGTAGTTGGGGGGATTTTTTGGAAATCTTCGTGTCGCATCTTCGTCAAGATACCAAGTTTGGTATTTAATGGTGTTTTTGAGCTATGCGGTGCACACACACACACACACACACGCTCAGCCACATGCACCTTTTTCCAGATATGCTTTTTTTTGGACTCAGGGGGACTCAAAACATGTATTTTACGGTGAAATCTCAGTTTTGAATTCTTTCTATATAATACAATACCTTCTCCATACACAATGTACATAGTGTGTGTAAAAAGACAGTTATTTGTGAGCAGATGCTAATTATAATTTACCTTTGATCTGATATAACTTTTATAATATGTATATTTATCCTGATCACCTTAAGAAGGAAATAAACAGTGTTACAATACTGACAATGGTACCAGGTGTTCCATTCACATGGCTTTCTCTACATCTTTGTAACAAATTATTGTTAAAAAGCTTATTCTAAACATTAACAGAAATGGTCTTATTACTTGCTTCCTTGTAAGTAGAATACACTAGTATAAACAGATAGTCAAATGTTTTAAAGTGAGGTGATGATTTAGAAATGAATTAATATCTCACAAGATGGAAGAATTCCATCCCAAAACACTGTGGGTGAGTAAATTTAACAATTCTGACAATCTTCCTTCATGATCGTAGCAAGTGGCCAATCCAGTAAATTGGCGCGTAAAATTCCAACCAATCAAAACTCATTATCTCTGTTTTTTCTGTCACAGCAAGGTGTAATTGTTTTTCTAAATTGATTGCACCAATGTGCATTTGTTTTCTCTCTGAACTAATGTTCGTCTCGTAGCAATAGTATTAATGTGCAATGATATTCCCGTACATAATGGCGGAAGTTGCAAATCGTTTTGGAGAAAGGTCTGTTACTGAAATACACATATTAATTGTCACAGAATACTAAAATCAACACACAGAGAGAGTTGTGAAACCAGTTCAATGAATTCTGTTAGCAACGAGGCCATGATTTGTGATATGGACATCAAGTTGCAGCAAATATACGTCAAGACAAATGGGATTTTAGAAATATTATTCTTCTTGTCCATATCATTGTTATTTTATTCATGAAATAGTCTTTTTAAATATAAGCTTCTCTAGATAAAAGTTGTTATATTACTTATGATAAATGTCTGAAAGCATTGTGAGAGTTAGAGAAGCTGTGCAACAAAGTCCAATTCCTGATGAAATTGATACGAAATGGGGAGGTGCCCCTTCATGCATAAGTGCACATTGTCCCAGGTTGATAAACAAAAGCTTGCAGCATATGCACATGAAGAATGTAAGGACTGATAAGAGTATTGTCAGTGACTGTAATTTTCACCAGCACTGTTGTTACTAGAAGCCCAGTAATGGTGATTTATGTTACTCAGGATATCTGGTTCTTCATCCATCTCCTTCACTATCTGTACGATAAACCAGACTCCCGAGGGACTGGAGCAGCAGGGACAACTCTCTTTGTCCACTATTATAGGTGTCTTCAATCCTAGCTGCAATCAAAGAAATGTGTAGTCTATATGCCAGCTTCACTTAATTCGTGGTTAAAGCTGCGACAAACAACAAAACATAATAATTACATAGAATATACGAGCTGCATCCAGAAAGTAAGTCCCGATGACTGATATAGACAACAAAAACATCAGTACGTAAGAAATATTTATTGGTATAATTACATAGACTCACTGGCTACTTTTCAACATAGTCACCACCATTTTTGAGGCATTTATCATAACGGTGCATTGTATACCCAAGTCATAGCATTCTGCCGCCAATGTTCGCAGCCACTTCATTCTGCACCTCAGTTTCACTGTGCAAGAAAATGCTTCATGAGACGGAAGAGATGAAAGTCATTTGGAGCGGGTTGAGGCAGTATGCAGGATGTTCGAAGACCTCCATCCAAACTATTCAACACATTTCGTGTGGCGTTCGCTGTATGGGGTTTTGCATCGTGATGCACAAGCGTAATGTCAATATTCCACATCTCTTGTTCTGGATTGCCCGCCTGGCAATATCGATCAGCATTTACGGTCTCCCCTCGCGGTAAACATTTGCACAAGAGGACACCACGTCGATCCCAGAAGACAGTGCACATGATTTTCTTTGACAGAGATTGTCTGCTTGAATTTGGCAATATCGATCAGCATTTACGGTCTCCCCTCGCGGTAAACATTTGCACAAGAGGACACCACGTCGATCCCAGAAGACAGTCCACATGATTTTTTTTGACAGAGATTGTCTGCTTGAATTTGGTTTTCACAGGTCAACCACTGTGATTGTTGTTTTGTTTCTGGTGTGGCATGTTTCATCCCCAGAGAGAAACTTGTCGTATCGCTGTAGGAATGTCAATGCTGCGGCCAGATGTTCATCTGTCAGTTGTCTAGGTACTCATCTTGCACACACTTTGTAAAAACCAAGCCACCTGGAGACAATTTCATGCACAAGCGAGCGAGACATCTGGGGAAACTGACATTGTGAATCGCTGGTTCTGCACAATTGCTTGCCGCACACTTTCCAACTCTTCTGGCGTCACCAGGGATGGTTGGCCATTACGGTCTTCGTTGTGAATATTGGTTCTTCCTTCTGTGAATTGCCTGTACCATACTGTCACACATAATGTCCTGTCCATACACGAGACACAATTGACGATGGATCTCTGCTGGAGATTGCTTTTGAGCATTCAAATATTGGATAACTGCACGAACCTTGCAACATTGGAGCAGCAGCCATTTTCTCCTAGCACAGAGCGGTAACCACAAAACTGAAACTTTACTACAATGTTACCATATACTTCCTCTCTTCTCCTGTGCACGTGTA
Organism: Hymenopus coronatus; assembly: GCA_030762935.1. Taxonomy (NCBI): domain Eukaryota; kingdom Metazoa; phylum Arthropoda; class Insecta; order Mantodea; family Hymenopodidae; genus Hymenopus; species Hymenopus coronatus. The sequence continues at coordinate 176,690,335 of CM060896.1, forward strand.
TTCCTATCCGACTGGTGGTGCCATCTCTGGACGCGATCAGGACTTATTTCTGGATTCACCTCGTATCATACTTTATTCACCATTTAGATCTTGTACAAAGATATGGGCTTCGTCAAAGCTTATAAAATTAAAAACTTACAAAACAAATTTACATACATTAAAGGCATTACATTAATTTTTACTAAGACAAATTTTTAACAAGCACAGTCAAGACAAATTGTAATTTAAATATTCTTGCGTTGAAAAAAATAGCCTTACATTAAAAATGTTTTAGGACCAATTTGAACTTCTTTTCCAAAGTTATAGAGCATAATATAACAGAGTTGTTGATCTTATACAGAATGATTCAAAAATGCTTTTACAGGCTCCTAACACCTAAACAAGGAAAAGTGTTCATATAAAGACATGTCCCAAAACCCTCCATTCTCAATTTATTGAGGTTCAAAATGCTATTAATCAAAACATTTAAAGTACACATTCTATTTTTAATGTGTGCTTCTTTGGAGATGTTCCACACAAACACCACTTATAGCAAATGTCCTCCTCTTGCGTCTAGACACTTGTCGCAGCATGGAATGTCAACTACTGTTGTATGATGTCACAGGCTCTTACATCACATGTAGATTAAGAGTTTCTCCTTCTGCTGCATAAACCAATCAATAGTTTCAGGACCCTCGAAAGATAAAAATCCAGGAGATTAAGGTCAGGGGAAAATGCACAAGGACCTGGTCACCCTCTACCTATCCATTTGTCATGCTAGATAGCAGCCAGGGAGACTAAAATGTGCTAGAGTCACATCGTGTTTCTGCAGAGACACATTTTCTAATAAGACAACACTTGTAAGGGAATGTATAAACACAAGTAGCCATGGCAACACAAGGCCAACTCTGCAGGGTAAAATGGGTCAAAGCCTTCTATGAATGAGTGTATAAATAAATAAAGTTATTAGGTTGGACCTGGAAAGCCACTGAAAGTGACTTTCATTGATAAATTGATGATGTGAAAACAAAGTATTTTAGAGCATATGTTTATATTTTCTTTTTCTGATGTCAGGAATCCATCCTCAAACATTGTAAAAGTATTTTTGAATCGTGCTGAACATATTTGATGAGATTGTGCAGTCAGATTTTGTCTATATTGTTATGGTTTACCAGTTGTACAAAAGTCATCCAAAATGAGGAGTGCTTCAGAGGCTCTTCCTAGAAAATTCAAGATATATATTTTATTTGTCATGGAAGTATCTTAGACATATGGTATTTCAATCAGAAATGTCAGTCAGTTTTGAGAAAATAAATGTTTGAAAAATCTTCTGCATGAAGGATATTTTGGGGTGGGACAATTTCTTGGAAACTTTTGGTTGTCGACCTTGGAAGATGTTGAATTTAAATTTTAAATTTGGTACTTAACAGACTTTTCATTTTTGAAAAAAGTATACACACACTCACACCATGCTACATTCGCATTACTTTCTCTACTAATGCTACAATTAACTGTTTTAACAAAAGCTTAGCCTCTTATCTACTTCATGTTAATCAGATAAACATTAACAATTAGGTCAAATGACATTTTTTGTAGACTTAATCATTTAAAGATATTCCGCAATAGTGGTTTCAGTTTTGCAATTCTTACACTTTTCTCAAACAGGAAATTGTTATTCATTTTTCTTTTGCTGGTTTAAGCAAAGAGAATGACATTTCAAAACAATAACATTGTAACAGACTTTTAAAGATTTGACTATCACTTTAGCCTAGTATATTCCCTTATTTTTCTTCTACTTACAAGGAAGCAAGTAATAAGACAATTGTGTAGTAAAATTTTGTCTGTTACAGTATACATGTTGTATAAAGTGATCGAAAATGAAGAGGACTTCAGAGACTATTCCCAGAAAATTTAAGATACACATTTTATTTCTAGTTGCCCTCCGTGGTGTAATGCTAACTTCATATACCCAAGGTCGCAGGGTCAAACCTGGTGGAGAACAATGTATTTTTTCGGGTGTAAAAATTCTTAGCATGGTTTCCTTTAGAATTAGAGCCATTCAAAATTATTATTTTAGAAAAAGTTTGCATGTAAAGGGTAGTTTGGGATTGGAGGATTTTCTCGAATAGCTTCGTGTCATGTCCTTGAAAGATGCTGGACATAAATACAAAGTTCGATATTTAACAGACTTTTCGTTTTTGAGTTATGTTTTTTATAAAAAGGTTTTCATTCATGGAATCTCTAAACTTATGTTTGCAGTGAAGTGTTGACATTGAATTTTTGGGTGGAATACAATACTTCCCTACTACTAGTGTAAGTAGAGAAAGTAAAAATGATAACATTGTAGAATTAATTCTTGGAAATTGTTAATACCACAAGAAATATACAAGGATTATTCAATATATAAGCAGAAATACTTTTAATTTTTTTATTATTACGAGAATGGAGTACAAGAGTTAACTATTTTTCAACTTAATGCACCCCCAAGTTGTATACACTTACACCAGTGCTGGATAATCTTCTCACTTGCACATGTGCAAAGCCAGTTATGCACTGCCATCTGCGAGAGCTTCTCTCATTGGGTTAAAAAAGTGATAATGTGAAAGTGCCAGATCTGGTATCTAATGTGTAGCCTTGCAGTAAGAGTACGCCAGGCTGCTTCCTGACATACAAGATTTGTGGTAATGATACTCTGGTACTCCATGTGACTGTTGATGAGGCACTTTTATTGAATTGACCTTGTATTAGACACAAACTTATTTAAAGTGAGAGAGAGTTTATATAAGGGTCACTCAGAATGAACGCAACAACATCTGATCATTGTCTGTTTCCAAAGTATTCTCCATTGCTCTTCTTTGTAAGCAGCTGCTGCGGCTTCTTGGCCTCAAATTTTAGGGAAGATGCCAGATGTGGACTGGATGGTTTTATTGCACAATGTGGGCAGTATTAGTGTTTTGTCACTTGCTAAGAAGCAGGAGCACATCATCTTACTAGTAAATCCAGCTTTCGTCGTGTTACAATGTTAAATGTTTTTGGATCTATAATTTGCTGGCACTATTGCACATGTGCTTGTTTTTACTAGTGGCAGATTCAATGATGTCAAGCTTTTCTTTGAGAGTTGTTTTCACTGGTCTTCCTCTTCTAAACTCGGTATACCATCGATAAACTGTGTATTGCCAAATGCAATACAGCCTCTAAACCAACGTTAAAGTGATAGAAAATACTCTTGCTTGGGATCCATCCTAGCAACACACAGTGCTGACAATGGAACGCATGTGCTTTAAATTATCACAACCCAGTTTGTGCATTCTCAAAACTTTTGTAATGATCCTCGTATTAGTTTATTTTTGTGTGGAATGATGCTTCTGCAGTTTTCTTGTTACACTATTTGACTTTTTATTGGTTTTGGTATATGATTCTTTTTCACGTGGAACATTTTACATCCCTCTCCCTGCACATTTGTAAATGTAGTTGTAATGTTATGTATTTTCATAATTGTATTAAGCATTTACAACCTCCTCTCATTGTACAATAAAATCCCTTCCTCCTCCACTCCCCTTTGCTGTAAAATTCTGTACCAATTTCCAGTGTAAACTGACAATGGAAGTTTTAAAAGTGAGTAAGACAATCTTTTTAAGGCCCATTCACATAAAAAAGTTAATGCAAATACAACACAAATACTGATGTATATTTTGACTTGCATGAATGTGTCAAATGAATTTTTTGGTATTTAGCAATGACACAAGGTCTGTAAAGCCTAATGCTTTGATATTTTACACTTTAGTACATAATTGTAAATTCTATAACATATTTGTAAATATGTATTGTAATTTGTTGATATGTATGAAGAGCACATAATACAATAGTCATATTTTAGTTTTATATAATTACTAGTAGTAACTATTATGTCGATAATTAGAAAACTATCATCTGACATCATTGCATAATGAAATTATATTTCAAAATCTTCTCGGGCTTCTAGCCAGGTAATAACTTGGCTTGACACCAACGTTTCGAAGAAGTGCATCTTCCTCGTCTTCAGGGTGAACTGATGGTTTGAGCTTGCGGAGACTGGTATTTATAAGAGCTGGGATGAAGCTAACATCTGATTGGTTCGCGAGATATTATGGCCTGGATTTACAGAGACAGTATACGCACAGTATAAAATTAAAATAAATGCGAAATTAGGCACCTGAATTTCTCTTCAGTAAATTGTATTCAATACGTTAGTAAGCATTTGTGGCATATTTGTATTAGAAGGATAAGAGATATAGATATAAAATTAGAATTAATTACTACTTAATGTAAATTTGATTTAGATAGATGCTGTCTGACTATTTTCTTGTGCAGCACACTGCTGTAAGATTTTGCTGCATGATAACACCTGAGTTTTACATAAAAGTTTACCATCAAGTTCTTAAAATGTGTTTTTTGAGGTATTGAAAGCCTTTTCAGCATACTGAACATATGGCAAAAAGCATGCCCTGCCCTCCAGTTGAGAATGTGCGAGAGGTTTCAATTTGTGGCGGTGTGTCTAGGTAATTAATTCCAAGGTCTTTGCATAGACACTAGGCAGCAGGGAAAACCAATTTGTATGTGGTGATTACTAGTGTCTGTTCAAGGAAGGTAATTATTATGTTTTAAACACCCTTGTGTGGCCACGTAGTATACATTAGAGGTCTTGTACGGTCTTTTCGGTTTTGAGCCATGCTGCTGACAGACACACACGTACATTTTTCTAAAATGCTTTTTTTGGATACAGGGGACCCTAAAACATACATTTCTGGTGAAATCTCGATATCAAATTTATGGGTGGAATGCAATACCTTTTCTATACACTATGCACGTAGTACCTGTAGAAAAAGTAAAAAAGTATTTGTAGAAAAAGGTCCTTATGTGTGTGTCTGTGAATACGATAACTCAAAAACGAAAAATACAAAACTTGATATTTTAAAATAAGAACTGAAGCTTTCCTGGCGACATGTTGAATTGATATTTTAAGTTCAGTATGTTCAAAAGATGAGATACGAAGAATTTTCAAGAAAATCCCCCGCTCCAACATAGAAACTTTTTCGAAAATAGCCTTTTTGAGAAATAGCCTGTGAAGAGCTCTTTATTCAGGTTTCGTTTGTGATGTGAATATCTTTATATTTTAGTCAAAATCGTGTTACAATCACATGACTTTCTCTAGCTGCTCTACAAAAGATTATTCTTCTTTCTGCTATTCGAGATAAACATTAGCAGAATATTCCTATTACTTAGAAGGTAATCAAAGGAATGCGCTATGCTAAGATGATAGTCAAAAGTTTTAAAAACCATCGTTATGCGATTGTGATTATAAATCACTTCTTTGTTTGGTCAGGAGTAGAACAAAACCACAACGGACACTTCCTGTCTAAGAAAAGTAAAAGTACTTCACAACTGAAACTAATGACAATCTCTGCCCATTCTTCTTTCACATTCACACCGCCATCACGACCTGTTCTTCTTTTAATATCTCATCGCCCTCCCGGTCCGTTCTTCTACACTCGCATCACTTTCAAGGCGCGTTCCTCTTTTACACTTATAACGCCTTCACGGCCGGTTCTTTTACTATCACATCACCTTCTCGTCCCGTTCTTCTTTTACTATCACATCGCCTTCCCGGCCCGTTCTTATTTTACTATCACATCGCCTTCTGGGCCCATTCTTCTACACTCACATAGCTTTCAAAGCACGTCCAGTTCTTCGTTTACAGTCACATCGCCTTCTCGGCCCGTTCCTCTTACACTGAAATCGCCATCACGGCCCGTTCTTCTTTTACACCCACAACACCTTCACTGCCTGTTCTTTGTCTATCACATTGCTTTCTCAGCCTGCTCTTCATTTACTAACACATTGCTTTCTCGGACCGTTCATCTTTTACTACAAGATTGCCTTCTCGGCCCGTTCTTTCTTTATAGTCATATTGCCTTCTCGGAGCGTTCATCTTTTACTAACAGCCCGTTCTTCGTTTAACACCTATCGCCTTCTCGGCCAGTTCTTCTTTTACAGTCATTTCTTCTCGCCCGCCTTCTCGGCCAGTTCTTCTTTTACAGTCATTTCTTCTCGCCCCGTTTTTCTTTTACACTCACATCGCCTTCTCGGCCCGTTCTTCTTTTACGCTCACATCGATTTCAGACCCGTTCTTCTTTTAATATCACATTGCCTTCTCGGCCTGTTCTTCGTTTACAGTCACATCACCTCCTCGGTCCGTTCTTCGTTTAGTCACATATTGCTTTCACGGACCGTTCTTCTTTTACACTCACATCGCCTTCACTGTTCTTTTACTATAAAATCGCCTTCTCGGCCCGTTCTTCTTTTACTATCACATCGCCTTCTCGGCCATTTCTTAAATTATCACATTGCCTTCTCGTACAGTTTTTCGTTTACAGCCGCATCTTCTTGCCCCGTTCCTCTTTTACACTCACATCGCTTTCACGGCCCGTTCTTTTACACTCAGATCGCGTTCTCGGCCCGTTCTTCTTTTACTAACACATTGCCTTCTCGGCCCTTTCTTCTTTTACTATCGCATTGTCTTCTTGGCCCGTTCTTCGTTGAAAGTCACATCGCCTTCTCCTCCCGTTGTTCTTTTACAGTCGCGTCATCTTCTCGCCCCCGTATCTCTCTTACACTCACATCGCCTTCTCGGCCCGTTCTTCATTTACACTCACATCGTTTCACTTCGCCTTCACTGCCTTTTCTTCTTTTACTAACACGTTGCCTTCTCAGCCCGTTTTACTTTTACTATCGCCTTCTCGACCCGTTCTTCGTTTACAGTCACATCGCCATTATTGAGCTATTTTTTAATATTTGCTTCAATTTTAAAATAGTTACTTTTCTCAAATGAAAGTAATTATTCGTTTCATGCCTCTTTTGTTTTGCTCTTGGCCATGCAAAGAGAAATGAATTTCAGTTGTATTACTTAGCAACGTGTTTTTAAAACGTTTGAGTATCGCTTTAGCCTAGTTTATTCACTTCTACTTTCAAGGAAGCCAGTAATTAAGGCAATTTCTGTTAATATTTACATTGATTAGCATGAAGTGAATAGAAGGAAAATGTTTTGTAAGGTTACTTTGTTTGCAGAACAGGTAGAGAAAGTGATGTGAATGGAAGACATGAGAATGTCAGATAGTAGCAGTCTTGTTAAGAGTGGTTCTTTGTAGCAACTTTTAATTTTACTGAATGGCCGACATGTGTGTAAATAATCAACACAATTTTGTATACAGTTGCTAATGTTTGTATATTTATGTTAATAGAGAATGGAGAAGAGTGGCAGACTTTAGGAGAACAGTTGGTATCACTGACAAGAGACATTTGTTGTAATGGTGAGTTGAGATTTGCTGTCATTATACAGAATGCTCTGACATGATCACTAATCAACACTTTACTTTCTCTACACGTACTACCTACATAAATACATAGAGAAGATATTGTAATGCACCCAAAAACTCAATACTGAAATTTCAAAAAAGCATTTTTAGAAAAAGATCCATGTGTGTCTGTGGACAGCATAGCTCAAAAACTAAAAGACTGATAAACACCAAACTTGGTATTTAAGTTTATTGTCTTCTCTTTGCATGGAAACATTTTTGAAAATTTTGTTTTTCTCCAAATGGCTCTTAACAATTTTCATTAAAATACTGTATGTTAAAGTTACTCACAACACAAATAAAATGTATATGTTGAATTTTCTGAGAACAGCCTTTAAAGACCTCTTTATTCTGGATGAATTTTTCTGAATTTTGCATTACTGGTAAACTGTAATAGATAGACAAAAACTTAACGCACCAAAAATGTAGATCTTGTTAAAACAGACAATTTTTGTTGAGTTTTTGTTAGTATCACTATTGTTATTAATCTGAATATTTATTTATTTATTTTTGTATTTAACGTGTTGGTGATATTGGACAATAAATAAGATGAGTCTGGAGTATAAGTTACTTGATAAAAAACCATAATGTGGGTATCTCGGAGATTTGCTCTGAATGTAAGACAGACACACTACCCTCAATATTTAGTTTTCATAATAAGATAAATAATGCTCACTGCCTCTCATTCAAGAGGTCAAGAGTTTGAATGTTGCTTAGTGTGAGTCACCTGGATAACGTTTTCTGGGGGGGGGGCTTCCCTCATCCTTGTGACTTTAAGCTCCATGGACCCCGAGATCATTTCACCAAGTCTGATATCACCAACCAGTTAAAGCACATTAAGAAAAAAAAAAGTCTGTCTGTGTGCGTGCGTGAAAAGAAACATTACTACTTAATTAATCCTAGTGTTAAAGTTTTAAGATACAGATGAAACTTGCCTATACGTTATTAACATCAACATTTTTCACGCATGTACACTGAAATTTGCTCAATTATACGTTTTATCGGCAATGCGTCTCTTTTTCTGGTCCCTATATACAAAATGTACCCAGTTATACGTTTTTAAAAAAACGTATGGCGGTATGCTTGCTGTGTATAGCCTTGTAATTGCCTGGTTTGCTGTTTTCATTGTTGTCATATTGTTCCAACAATGTATTAACCTTGGTTCCAAAAGTCTCTTCTCTGTTCGAGTACTGCTAGTGTGCTGTTTTCATTGTCATATCGTTCCAACAATGTATTAACCTTGGTTGTAACAGACACTTCTCTGCTCGAGTACTGCTAGTGTGCTGTTTTCATTGTTGTCATATCGTTCCAACAATGTATTAATCCTGGTTGTAACAGTCACTTCTCTGTTCGAGTACTGCTAGTGTGCTGTTTTCATTGTTGTCATATCGTTCCAACAATGTATTAACCTTGGTTGTAACAGACACTTCTCTGCTCTAGTACTGCTATTGTGCTGTTTTCATTGTTGTCATATCGTTCCAACAATGTAATAACCTTGGTTCCAACAGACACTTCTCTGCTCTAGTACTGCTATTGTGCTGTTTTCATTGTTGTCATATCGTTCCAACAATGTATTAACCTTGGTTCCAACAGACACTTCTCTGCTCGAGTACTGCTTGTGTGCTGTTTTCATTGTTGTCATATTGTTCCAACAATGTAATAATCTTGGTTGCAACAGACACTTCTGTGCTCGAGTACTGCTAGTGTGCTGTTTTCATTGTTGTCATATCGTTCCAACAATGTATTAACCTTGGTTCCAACAGTCACTTCTCTGCTCGAGTACTGCTAGTGTGCTGTTTTCATTGTTGTCATATCGTTCCAACAATGTATTAACCATGGTTCCAGCAGTCACTTCTCTGCTCTAGTACTGCTAGTGTGCTGTTTTCATGGTTGTCATATCGTTCCAACAATGTATTAACCTTGGTTCCAGCAGACACTTCTCTGCTCTAGTACTGCTATTGTGCTGTTTTCATTGTTGTCATATCGTTCCAACAATGTATTAACCTTGGTTCCAACAGTCACTTCTCTGCTCGAATACTGCTAATGTGCTGTTTTCATTGTTGTCATATCGTTCCAACAATGTATTAACCTTGGTTCCAAGAGTCACTTGTCTGCTCGAATACTGCAGGTGTGCTGTTTTCATTGTTGTGATATCGTTCCGACAATGTATTAACCTTGGTTCCAACAGACACTTCTCTGCTCGAGTACTGCTAGTGTGCTGTTTTCATTGTTGTGATATCGTTCCAACAATGTATTAACCTTGGTTCCAACAGTAACTTCTCTGCTCGAATACTGCTAGTGTGCTGTTTTCATTGTTGTCATATCGTTCCAACAATGTATTAACCTTGGTTCCAACAGTCACTTCTCTGCTCGAATACTGCAGGTGTGCTGTTTTCATTGTTGTGATATCGTTCCGACAATGTATTAACCTTGGTTCCAACAGTCACTTCTCAGCTCGAATACTGCAGGTGTGCTGTTTTCATTGTTGTCATATCGTTCCAACAATGTATTAATCTTGGTTCCAACAGTCACTTCTCTGCTCGAATACTGCAGGTGTGCTGTTTTCATTGTTGTGATATTGTTCCGACAATGTATTAACCTGGGTTCCAACAGTCACTTCTCAGCTCGAATACTGCAGGTGTGCTGTTTTCATTGTTGTCATATTGTTCCAACAGACAATTATCTATTTTATGAACAAACATGTGTGAATATCAACCAGCAAGGAAGAAATCAAGAGCTCTTGATGAAAGATTAAAAATTCTGGATGAGGTCCATACAAGAAGAGAAAATCAGTTACACGTTTTCTCATTTATACAGTATTAGTAGTCTCTGTTTATAAGTGAGGTTCCACTGTACTTACATGACAAATGAAGTTGAATTTTCTGGAATCTGCCTCTGAAAACATCTTCATTCTGCTGGTAAACTGCAAGATATGGGTAATAACTGAAAATGTAAATCTTGTTAGATTATGCCACATACATTTTTACTTTCTCTACACGTACTATGTACAAAGTGTATAGAGGAAGTCTTGTATTCCACCAAAAATTTGATATCAAGATTTTGCCCATGTTTTAGGACCCCCAGAATAAAAAAGCAGCATTTTAAGAGAAAGGTCCATGTGTGTGTGCGTCTACGGACAACATAGCTCAAAAACAGAAAGACTTAGTATTTATGTATAGTATTGTCAACTTACAATGGCAAGAGCTTTATTTAACGTATTTTATTGTCAAGATTATTTTATTAATCATGTTGTGGTAAATTTAGTTTAGAAATCTCTTTATACTTTAAAATGCAGCTATTTCACCAAGTTGTGCAACCAACAGGATGTTCTATAGGAGTGTCAGTTGCCAGGAAAGTTCCTGTGGGCTTTCCCTCATAGAAGCTTCTGGAACAATCCTGCAGAAAGGTCACTTTGACTTGTGCAAGGATAAGGTGGGTCTACACCAATTTTGGTAAATATCTGACTTGTCAATACTGATACCCCGATAGGAGCTCAAGAGGCTATATAAGCAAGTAGGTGAGCCCGTCCCGGGGTCTTATGGTCTTTTGGGTTCAAGCCGGTGCGCAGGATCCAATTGGACCACGACCGCTACCTTGCCATGGTACAATATGACATCACTTTCTGGTAAGCATGTAAATTCCTAACTCCTTAACTAATGTGATTCAGTCAGTTATCCAAGTTAAGGAGCCCCAATCTTTGTAATCCAAACACTAGCCCTTTCATATTTCAGAATATATTAGTTACGCTAAGCCAAGCTTTGAGTTCTCTATCATTTTATCCCCAGCTATTCCTCCCTGTGTCCAATCTTAGTTGTGACAGTATCTTCCAAGGATGTGACAAATATATTAAATATAATTTAATGACAAATGAAATCTATATCTTGAATTTTCTGGGAATAGTCTCTGAAGACTCCTTATTCTGGATGAATTTTACATAACCGCTAAACTGTAAAAGATGGACAAAAACTTACCACACAAAAAATGTAGAGCATTTATGTTATATACATTGTTTTCCTGAGTTGATTGTTTTTGAGATACTCCTTGTTTTTACTTTTAGCTGTAAAATACTTATACTAATAACACATCAGATTTATTTTCATGGAGTGGACCATTTCTAGGATATTCCTTATTATTGGTTTCAATTTTAAAATACTAAAACTTTTCTCATATAGGAATATGCAAAGGAATAAATTTCAATCACTTTATCCTTGTGTATTCCCTTCTACTTACAAGGAAGCAAGTTTCTGTTAATGCTTATCCTGATTATCATGATGTAGATAGAAGAATAAGGTTTTTTAACTAATTTGTTGTAGAGATGTGGCTCAAGCTATTGATGAAATATAATTACAATAACTTTGTTTTCAGACTCCATCCTTGTCTCCTGTACCCAGCATCCTCATCTTCAGCCAGACAGCACAGTAACTGTAACGTAATTTTCATCTCACTCTCTTGCTATTAAATAGCTATATGATAGTATTTTGAAAGGAGAAAAACAAAGTTTCTCTAGTACTCTATATTCCAGCAAAATTACATGGTAAATATGTATGAGGTAAATGGTTGGTTTGGAACATGTTCTTGAGATTTCCATGTTATAGTGCTTGGTTCACATTATTTAACAAAGAAGGGCAATGTTGCTAATCCATACCAACGTTACAAATGAAAAAATGCAACCAGTTAATAGATAGATAAAATTATTATCAGCCTGAAGAATTACAGATTCTATGGCATCATCAAAATACAAAGACGTATTTTTACATTTGAGTTTAAATGTTAATATACAGAATTTGTAAAATGAAAAATCCAAAATAGTTTTGTTCCAGCGCCAGGCTTCGTCCTACTTGTGCAGAGTGACAAACAGTATCTGCCCAAGAGAAATATGGTTGCAAAGATAATAGTAATAATAATGATTTATAGTTATTTAATTTGTAATGTGTGGAACAAGTTAGAAGTATTCATTAATAGTGAGCGTTAAATGACTCTAAACTTTTTGTGATTAAGCTGTTTGTATTCCTGATGTGAACCTATGAGCATTGAGGTGTATATTACTGTGGTCATGTAGGACTGACTTTCTTTTAAACTTTGATGTATAAAAGAGGTTGACTCTAAAGGCTCACTTTCCTCCAATCTGAAAACTGAACTTAATATTTTTTAGTTTGGATCACGTGATTACGACCGTGCCATTGTTTATTATTTCCTCCGAAACTGAACTGAATCTCTCCTTCCTCTTTTGTCACATTAGAAATCTAAGTGGTGAAAATTATGGTGGAAGTGGTTTTTTCAGTTCAGTGGAGCTTTGGACGGCGAGAAAGCATAAGTGAGGTTATAGTTGTAATTTGGTTTAAATATTTGCACAAAATGATTGGAAAACGAAAGTTTTCACAAATTGAGGAAGAGAGAATTATTGACTTTGTTCATCATGATGAACTTTTATATAACGCACAACCTTTCGAGGATAAATTTATAGAGAAGTAACAGAGGTCTGGAAGGAATTGGGAAAATGAAGTTCTGGTGTACTGCTGTCTCTGTAATTATATTTCTTACCTTGCAGTGATTGTGTAGAGCAAAGAATGACATGCTGTTGTACTAGGTCAGTTTTTGGTATCATTGCTGGGCCAGGAATATTAAGTATCGTTTAGTTGTCTGATTTGTGCTGCCATCTGTCGTTGCTTTAGTCAACTATAAGGAATTTTAGGACATTTAGTAATATTGGCTGTGCCATTTTCTTTGAAGGTGGTGATCTGTTTGTTACATTTGTGCTCTTAAATGTTAAAATGCTGCACTTTCATCGATTTCTGTGAACTGAAGCTGAAATTCAGGATACAAATGAAGCTGTGGAAAATTCTGATTCTAAGGGAGAGTTTTTCGAACTTTGAATAAATGTAGTGTAAGCAGCTCTACACAGTTTTTTTTCAAACTCATATTTGATACTTGTTGTAAATTTAAAATGAAGTATTAATACGGAAGTTAAGACTATTTCCTTACTTGTTGAGAAATCCTTGAATGCCTTACTTTTAGATTGTCTCAATACTTTTTGGCAGATTTAATTGATGTACTGTAAATAACAGCTCAAACTAGACGTAAAAACTTTGGGTTTCTTGGCACTTCAGCTACTGAAACACCTGGGCTTCGATGTGTCAACATTTGGAATAAATAGAAAACCCACAAATACAGAAAGCATGATAGCTAAAATCCCACAACACACAAATATGCAGTGCTGAATAGTTTAACATACATTCCCATGGAGATTAGGGACTACCAACTGATACTCCAAATAGCTACCAACAAAAGTGCAAGAGACTACAGAATACACAAATACAAAAAAAATAACCACATAACATACAGCACCACTGTGACCAACCTCAGTTCAGTAGATTCTCCTATCATCCTTGGGCGCACAACAAATTTCAGAAGATCTTCAACAAATTCGAGGGTGATTCAAATATAAATGGTAATTTTGTTAAAAATACTTATTGATTAAATATATACACAAGTGAGTTCAACAGCATTTCTTAAAACATGGCTTCCTTCACATCTACACAGTTTTGGAAGCTTGAACATTCCTTCTTAAAAAAAAGTTTGAGGGTGTGTCGCCAACTAATTGCGCACATGCTCCTCGAAATGTTTCCCTCCAAGCGATTCTTTCATGGGTACAAACAAAAAATAGTGTGGACTATAGGGAGGGTGTTCCCAGTGCATGTCTGCCATTGTGTCCATTGTCAAATTGTCTTGGAGAAGTATGACATCTCTGATGGGCATACGACGTGTTTTGCTTTTACAGACCTTAACAATTGGCAGTCGATCATGAAGAAAATCAAGCAGCAAAACTCCTGTGTGAGATTTGACCTTTTTTTTTTTTTTAAAAAAACAGTAACGGAGTCTGATCAGGACTCCGGTACTGTATCCCTATTTACATTTCCCCCCGTAGGTTTTACTGATTACTGGTTTTACTGTTTCTTTTACAAACATATACACATTGCACAAACATATAACATCCATGCCCAAGGCGGGACTCGAACCCACGATCCCCTGCCCACGAAGCACCAAAGCGAGACGCTTTAGCGAGCGTGGCCATGGGGACCGGCAACCTTGGGCATCTTGGCTGCCCTTAAATTGTCTGGCCCATGTAAATACTCGATTCTGCGACAGTGTAGTGTCCCCAAGGTTTAACCTCTTCCTTGGTTAAAAACTTGATAATAACAGATGAAGGGACTTGTTGCTCACTCATGGCTGTACTGACGCCAGAACCTGGACTGCTTCCTCTGTGACATGCAACAATTACAGTTTATATTTGAATCACTCTCGTATAACATCACCTTAGCTCTAAAAAACAAATAGTGCATTCAGAAACTACTATGCAAAAAAATTAAAAGATCCTATCCCAGCAAACAAAAAAACCTGGAATTTATGAAATTAAATGCTCAGACTGTGATCTAGTATACATAAGAAGGACACAAAGAAGTTTGGAAACCAGATTAAAGGAGCATATGAGAAACCTAAAATACAAACAATCAGAAAAATCAGCAGTTGCCCATCAGGATATGAAATCACATCTAATATAAAACTGTTAAAACACACAGAATTTGATGTCTGGGAAGTGAAGAAAAAGAATCATATCGTGAATTTCAATTGAGCGCTATACAGCAACTTTTGGAAGTTCCTAGATCCAGCACCAGATTGCTCTACCAGTCATGCAGCTCCAACCGCATTGTTGACGATGGACTTTTTCGTTAGCATGGTTTCCTTCAGAAGGGAAGTAAAAGCGTTGGTCCCGTGTCATAGATTTATGGCACGTAAAAGAACCTGAAATCTGATAGAGAGGCCCCTGAGGAAAATTAAGTGGTCTTTCACACCCAATTTAGAATGGGATGCTGAGAACCACAGCAGTTAAAGAGCATCCATGAATAACACACCATTTGCATTTCCTCATTGTTGATGCCAACAAAGCAAGATTTATTCAAAATGAAGGGTTGAAAAAGGAACAAATGTTCCCAAAACCAGTCACAGTAAATAATTACTAAATCATGTTTGTGTTACAAAAACTGACTCAAATTCTTTCAACTTAATAATTTTTTATTTCTTAACTGATTACAAATGAAAATCTGTTCACAAATAAATGTCTTTTTTCAATGCTTTAACAACAATTCTTTTGTACAGTTTCCTTTAAATGTTTGCTGTGGACTGGCTACGAATTTCGCTTGGAAACTGAACTCTCTCAGGACTCGTTCTCCTTTTTGTAGCTGTTGGTCACATTGCGGGAAACTTCCAGGAGCAGTTGCATGTGTTCACTCACACAGGTGTAACACTTGCAGCTTTGTTGTCAAAAGAACCTGCTGATGGCACATGTGTCCACATCAACAATCAGCTATGACTTTATTCTCCGTCCAGTCTTACTTCACCAACAGGTTGCAATGGCTATGATTGGTTGCTAAACGTTTTACTGGTTCTCTCAATCACAAAATAGTTGCTCTTAAATTTCCAAGTGTATTACACTGTGTAATGTTGTCTAAATAATATAGTGTGGATGATTAAGGAACAAAATACTGGTTATTTCTTTATATAACATTGTGCAGTTAAACGGCTGCTTCTGTCGGCAAGTAATGTTGGAAACATGTAATATAGTGAAACAATTATATATATAATAAGATTTGTAATAGGTACCTTACCTTTTTAGTTTCGCTATACATACTATGTACATAGTGCATAGAGAAGGTATTGCACTCCACCCAGAAATTCAATCCCGAGATTTCATTGGAAATGTATGTTTTAGGGTCCCCTGTATCCAAAAAAAGCATTTTCAGAAAAAGTTCCATGTGTGTGTGTATCCATGTGTCTGTGAACACAATAACTCAAATACAAAAAGACGGTAAAATACTAAACTTGGTATTTAAGTTTAATATCTTCCAGGGATGCGACACAAAGATTTTGAGAAAAATCACACCACCCCAAACTACCCTTTACATGGAGCTTTTTTCGAAAATTTTGATTTTATGAAAATTGGCTCTAATGATTTTGATTAAAATATTGTATATTAAAAATATTTATGTGACAAATAAAATATTTATCTTGAATTTTCTGGGAATAGCCTTTGAAGATTACTTTATTCTGGATCAATTTTACGGAATTTTGCATAACTGCTAAACTGTAAGAATGGACAAAAATTTACCTCCACATAAAAACTGTAGAGCACGTTAAACCACAGAATATATGTTATATACATTTTTTTTTGTGGAGTTGGTAGTTTTTGCGAATTTCCTTGTTATTGGTTTCAGCTTTAAAAACTTAAAACTTTTCTCATACAGGAATTTGTCAACTCCTGTCCATACAAACAAAGGAACTTCAGTAACATAGGAACCAGCTTTTCACTATCGCTTTAACCTATGGTACTCCGTTATTTCCCTTCTACTTACAAGGAAGCAAATAATAAGACTATTCTGCTAATTTTTTCTCAATTAGCATAACGTAAATAAAAGAATAATCTTTTTAACAATAATTTGTTGCAATGAAAGTCATGTGAATGGAACATACCATATTTTTATTAAATAATATTCTCATCCTAACAGTAGAATTCACTGGCATTTCCAAAAGCAGCATAAAGTACACAAAACTTGTAAATTAGCTGAGGTGCGACATCTTGTGTAAGCTGCTTTTCAACAAGTGACTGCTGAAAATACTATGAATGTGTATGACACGTTGTTCAGGAAGTGAGATTTGGAGGGAATGGTGGCCCACTAATTATCAATCTCTGTGATGATTCAGTTTGATTACAAATGACTCGTATGTTGAAGGAGTTCCATCTTCTGGTAAGACACTGTATTAAAGAAATGTGCAGTGAGTGGTTGTGCATATATGAATGCTAAAAAAACTGTTGGCGTGATGTAAGTATGCATTACCTAAGGAAACTTTCAAAACAACATGTCTGCATTTTATAATTTTACATTTTGTGCTGAATATATCTAATGTTGAGCAGTTGGCAGTGAGTCATCCATTATCTTGCATTCCAGTATTTTGATGTTGACTAAAGGTTGGGCAGCGCAGTAGATGGTTTGCATCGATATCTTGGCCTCTTGGGAGTCTAAAAGTTGTTACAGAGCATTTTCTTGGTAATGTAGTGATTCTGGTCATGTTATTACATAAATTTTCCTTTTGTTTGTAATACATTGTCTTCTTTTTTATATGTTGATATAATGATTCTTTTGAGAGAGTGATATCACATGAATTTGATGTAATTTTACTACCTTTCTTTCCGCAATATGCTGGTATCTATTGAAGTATTAATCTTTTATTTTAATTCATTAGTTGTTTTATGATTTTGCAGCATTCTGCAATATTTAGGCTATTAGGTGTTACAGCTTTAGAGTCAGAAATTAATACAACTTTTTCAAATTTATTTATCTGATATAAGCTCTGAAGTATTGCCGAAATCTCTCCATAAAAATTTGCGGTATTTAAACTTAATCTTTTCTGGAAAGAGAAGAGAGGGCATATTGCACCTGCGCCAGTACCACGTTATTTGGTAAGCTAGATCTGTCAGTATAAATCATTGATAGGGTATCTTAAATTTATTATTTCTAGTGTCTTTCCTGTCCATACCTTTCTTTACTTAGGTGATGTAACCGCCATTTATGGTGCCTAATTTTAAACGGTTACAAAAAGTTAAAACAAAATCAACTTCAGATAAAATTAATGTCCTATTGGAAAACGAAACATTCCGGAAATATTGAATATATAACGCCTTGCCTTCTGTTTCATTTGTTATACATTCAGTAATACCAGTAGTGAAAGTAGGTAGCTATTTCTTTTGCTGCGAAACGTAGGTATGTGTTTTACAGTTGTACCACACATCGGCGGTGAAGTAAGACAAGCTTTAGGGCTTAGTCACAATTCAATCTGGAAAATATCAGAGAAACACTGCATAAGCAAAACAAAAAGAAACATAAAACTAAAGCAATAGACAAATCTGAGGTGTCACTATAACATTGGTGAAAATATAAAACTCTTAAGTCTCACATTCAAGTTCAAATGTCAGTTAGGTTTTTGTTTTATCCTGTCAAGTAACTTTAAGCTATTTAATATTTGAGCACAATATGACCAACCAGGTTAAAGGAGTTGGGCATTTGGGGAAAAAATACTTATAATCAAAAACAGCTACATTGTAATAAATGTTAAAATCCTGCTGTTGAACGCCGCTGATGATGAGGAATGTCCTTGAAACTGAGTTTGTTTTCCAACACTTAAAAAGGGAGTATAAATAAGTGCCATTCATCAAAATTCCATCGTGTAGTAATTTAGAAATAGGAAAATGAGTCATACTGTTGTATTGTTAACAGTAAATATAAAATAACAAAGTGTAGTTTAAAATAAAATACTAAAGATGATGAACACCTTCAAACCAACCATTTAGCTGTTTTCGTGTCCAAGAAAGATTTAACTCTTATTTTAAAACTATTCTGTTTTTTTTTTCTTTTTTCACAAAATTGGCTGCTAAGTTCTTAGTTTAAATATCACATGTTTGTATATTTGTGTAAGAAATAAAACCTAAGAGATCGAAGCCATTGAAAAATTCTGCTTCTTTCAAATGAGCATTCCTAAATATAAAACTTACATTATGCAAAACATTAAAATAGCAAATAAGCAATTTTTGATACATAAGTGAATTCATAATTAAGAGAACAGTAAAACTATCCTAGAAATAGACATAACATTTTGAAAATGTTGAGATACTAAATATTGTAGAAATTATTTTTATATGTGATCTTATGATCACATTGTTTATAAATGTGTTTTGTAAATGAAATGTTTTACAGAATTGTACAAACAAACTTGGAATATTTCCTGTAGTAGCCATCATAAGCTGATGAAATTTTGTTAAAAAGCTTAAGAAAACTAACTGCAGGAGAAAATATTGGTTGATTTGTGATGTTTGGTAAAGTGACAATTCTAGTGATGACCTCAGATTTTCTCAGTAGTGCAGTAATTCTGATTTACTCACCTGCATTACACAATACTGGCTGATTAACCTCATGTTTGTAATTTAACTTATTTAGCATGTAGGTACAATGTTTATAGTAGTGTATTCCACCCAAAAATTTGATACCAAGATTTCACCAGAAACTTGTTTTGAGACCCCCTCAATAAAAAAAAAAAGGAATTTTAGAAAAATGTGCGTGTCGGCAGCATAGCATTTATTTATCTATTTCCCGCTCTTTATTATTCACGATATATATATATATATATATATATATATATATATATATATATATATATATATATATATATTACTTCAACTTTGTTTATTTGTTTGTTTGCTCACATTATGGGAAATGTAACAAAAGATGTTCCTCTAATGGCTTTACTTCAATACGTCATTAGAGCCGCTTTGTAGTTACTTACTGCTCTGTTATAAAGCTTTAGGGCTGCAAAGGGATGTTTTTATAAGTACAGGACTGCGGGTCTGTGAAGCTAAATCCCCAGTGATACCAAAAAGTGAGTCTGGCGCATTTTACGTCTCAACAACTTAATGTCTTCATCATATTCAAATGTGGACCGCCAGTGGAAGTTTTACTCACCACCTTTTGTAATGCAACCATGGTATATTTTTACCCATTTTTACTTTCTCTACACGTTCTCTGTATATAGTATATACTGAAGGTATTGTATTGTACCCAAAAATTGGATATTGAAATTTCACCGGAAATATATTTATTGAAACTTCCTGAATTAAAAAAAAAAACATTTTTAGAAAAATGTCCGTCTGTCTCTTTAGACAATATAACTCAAAAACGAAAAGTCCGTTAAATACCAAACTTGATATTTAAGTTCAGTATCTTTCAATGGCAAGACGAGAAGATTTTCAAGAAAATCCCCCCACCCCAGACTATACTTTACAAGGAAAAAATTATAAAATGTTGTTTTTCTCATAACTGACTAACGACTTTGACCGCAATACCCCATATTAAAGATGACAAATAAAAGTGTATCTGGGAAGACCTCTTTATTCAGAATTTTACATAACGGTTAAATCGTACATCTCGTTAAAACGCACAAAATATATCCTATATGTTTTTATGTACAGCTGAGATATTCCTTGTTATTAGTTTCAATTTTAAACTTTTCTCAAACGGCAAGTTTCATCTCTCTTGTTTTACTGCAAAGCGAGCCGAACTTCAATTGTTTCACATAGGGCCGCTGTTTAAATATTGACTATCACTTTATCCTAGTGTATTCCCTTCTACTTACAAGGAAGCAAGTAATAAGACAATTGCTGTTAACGTTTATCTTGTTTATCATGAATCAGATAGAAGAATGTTTCAGCAAGAGAAAGTCATGCGAATGGAACACGTCAGTTTTTACTTTCTCCATACGCACTATGTACATAGTGTATAGAGAAAGTATTGCACTCCACCAAAAATTCGATACCGAGATTTCACCGGAAATATATGTTTTAGAGTTCCAAATATCCAAGAAAAGCATTTTCACGAAAAGGTCCGTGTGCGTGTGTGTCCGTGTGTCTGTGAACACGATAATAAAAAACGAAAAGTCGGTAAAATACCAAACTTGGTATTTAAGTTTAGTATCTTCCAGGGATGCGACACGAAGATTTTGAGAAAAATCCCCCCACCCCCAACTACCCTTTACATGGAACTTTTTTCGAAAATTTTGATTTTCTCAGAAATGGCTCCAACGATTTTGATTAAAATTTCGGATATTAAACATATTTACCTGACAAATGAAATGTATATCTTGAATTTTCTGGGAATAGCCTCTGAAGACTACTTTATTATGGATGAATTTTTCGAAACTACTAAACCGTAAGAGATGGACAAAAAATTAACCCATAAGAAATGTAGAGCACGTTAAAACACACAATTTATGTTATATACATTTTTTTCGTGGAGTTTGTCGTTTTTGTGACATTCCTTATTTTTGGTTTCTGCAATGAAAAACGTATACTTTTCTCATACAGGAACTTGTCAACTCCTATCCATATAAACAAAGGAACTTCATTGACATAGCAACCAGCTTTTGACTATCACTTTAACCTACGGTTGTCCCTTATTTCGCTTCTACTTAAGGAAGCGAGTAATAAGACTATTTCTGCTAATGTTTTCTGATTAGCATAAAGTAAATAGAAGTATAAGCTTTTTAAGAATTATTTGTTGCAGGGATATGGAGAAAGTCATGTGAATGGTACACATCAGATTTTATTTTAATCGACTCCGTGATTGGAGACACTGAAAGTTGTTGTTGGAAGGTGAAGATAGGAGTAAGAATTGGGTGGTCTGCCTAACATTAACAGGTCGCGAGTTCGTATCTCGCTTAGGGCAGGTTACTCGGATGTTGTTGTTTTTTTCGGGTTTTCCCTTATCCTGAGAAGACGAATGTCGAGTAACTTTAAGGTGCATGGACCCCGAGATCATTTGAGCTCATTCATCGTTTGATATGAGCAACGGTAAAAATCCAACGCTCGGGATATCTGGAAAACGGTATCTCCACACAAAAAATCTGATGTGTTCCATTCGCATGACTTTCTCTATCTCGCTGTAAAAAATTATTGTTAATAAGCTCATGTTTTATTTATTTCATGTTAATCTAGGAAAATTAGCAGAAATAGTCTTATTCCTTGCTTTATTGTAAATACAAGCGAAATAAGGGAGTACCTTAAGTTAAAGTTAATGTGACTGATGTTCCTTTGTTTGTGTGGACAGGAGTTGACAAATTCCTGTATGAGAAAAGTATGTTTTTCAAAGCTGAAACCAAGAAAAAGGAATATCTCAAAAACGATCAACTCCACGAAAAAACTGTATATACATAAATTGTGTGTTTTAACGTGCTCTACATTTTTGTGTGTGTTAAGTTTTTGTCCATCTCTTACGGTTTAATAGTTATGCAAAATTCATCCAGAATAAAGTGTTCTTCAGAGACTATTCCCAGAAAATTCAAAATATACATTTTATTTGTCAGGTAAATATCTTTAATATATGATATTTTAATCAAAATCGTTAGAGCCATTTTTTAGAAAATCAAAATTTTCGAAAAATGTTCCATGTAAAGGGTAGTTTGGGGTGGGGGGATTTTTCTCAAAATCTTCATGTCGCATCCCTGGAAGATACTAAACTTAAATACCAAGTTTGGTACTTTACCGATCCTTCGTTTTTGAGTTATCGTGTTCACAGACACACGGACACACTGACACACGGTCACACACACACGGACCTTTTTGTGAAAATGCTTTTTTTAGATAAAGGGAACCCTAAAACATATATTTCCGGTGAAATCTCGGTATCGAATTTTTTGGTGGAGTGCAATACTTTCTCTGTTCACTATGTACATAGTGCGTATAGAGAAAGTAAAAATCCGATGTGTTCCATTCACATGACTTTCTCTATATCTCTGTAAATTATTATTGTTAATAAGCGTATCTTTTATTTATTTCATGCTAATCGAGAAAAATTAGCAGAAATAATCTTATTTCTTGCTTTATAGTAAGTAGAAGCGAAATAAGGGAGTACCATCGGTTAAAGTGAAAGCCAAAAGCTGGTTGCTATGTGACTGATGTTCCTTTATTTGTATTGACAGGAGTTGACAAATTCCTGTACGAGAAAAGTGTAAGTTTTCAAAGCTGAAACCAATAAAAAGGAATATTTCAAAAACGATGAACTCCACGAAAAAAATGTATATAACATAAATTGTGTGTTTTAACGTGCTCTACATTTCTTATGGGTTAAGTTTTTGTCCATCTCTTACGGTTTAGTAGTTTCGAAAAATTCATCCAGAATAAAGTAGTCTTCAGAGGCTATTCCCAGAAAATTCAGAATACTCGTACATCTTATTTGTCAGGTAAATAACTTTAATGTACGATATTTTAATCAAAATCGTTAGAGCCATTTTTTAGAAAATAAAATTTTCGAAAAAAGTTCCATGTAAAGGGTAGTTTGGGGTATGGGGATTTTTCTCAAAATCTTCGTGTCGCATCCCTGGAAGATACTAAACTTAAATACCAAGTTTGGTATTTTACCGACTTTTCGTTTTTGAGTTATCGTGTTCACACACACACACACACACGGACCTTTTTTTGAAAATACTTTTTTTGGATACAGGGGACCCTAAAACATATATTTCCGGTGAAATCTCGGTATCGAATTTTTTGGTGGAGTGCAATACATTCTCTATACACTATGTACATAGTATAGAGAAAGTAAAAATGTATATAAGAAATTGTGGGGTTTAACGAAATCTTTTGTGTGTTATAAGTTTTTGTCCGTCTCTTACTTACCTATTATACAAAACTCTTCCAGAATAAAGAGGTCTTCCCAGAAACACTTTTGTCATCTTTAATATGTGGCATTTGAGTCAAAACCGTTAGAGCCATTTTTGAGAACTGCAAAACTTTCAGAAATCCGATCATGTAATGGGTAGTTTGGGTGGGAGTATTTTCTTGAAAATCATAGCATATTCGTAGAAGATGGTGAACTTAAATACTTTTTACTTTCTCTACACGTACTATGTGCATACTGTACAGAGAAGATATTGTATTCTACCCAAAAAAATCAATACCAAGATTTCACCGCAAATACACGCTTTAGTCATCTGTATTAAACAAATCTGATGTGTTCCATTCACATGACTTTCTCTACATCTCTGAAACAAATTATGTTAAAAAGCTTATGCTTCTATTAACTTCATGATAATCGAGACAAAATTAACAGGAAGAGTCCTATTACTTGCTTCTTTGTAAAGTAGTCTTCAGAGACTATTACGAGAAAATTCAAGCTATACATTTTATTTGGCAAGTAAAAATCTTAAATATAAAGGATTTTCATCAAAACCGTTAGTACATTTTTTAAAAAAAATCACAAATTTCGAAATTCTTTCCATGTAAAGGGTAGTTGGGGGATTTTCTTAAAAATCATCGCGTCGCATCCTTAGAAGATACCAAACTTAAATACCAAGTTT
Source organism: Hymenopus coronatus (assembly GCA_030762935.1). Taxonomy (NCBI): domain Eukaryota; kingdom Metazoa; phylum Arthropoda; class Insecta; order Mantodea; family Hymenopodidae; genus Hymenopus; species Hymenopus coronatus. The sequence goes on from CM060896.1 coordinate 176,714,658, forward strand.
GCTTTTTAACGGTCTTTTCGTTTTTGAGCTATGCTGCCCACAGACACAGACACAGAGACAGACATATACACGGACATTTTTCTGATATTGAATTTTTGGACACAATACAAAACCTTCTCTATACACATGTACATAGACGTGTAGAGAAAGTAAAATATACGCTTTAATTATAAATAGAATTTGTGACATTGCATTTTGTTATTTTGACGCGCATAAATGGGGAATGCTTCCTATTGGCTACAGGTATACGTACGCGACAACGACAAAGCAAGGGAACAGTTGAACGTCAACATTCCGATATCAGTATGAGAGTTAGTGTTCGCGTGTGTCTACCAGGTATGTATTGTATTCTATCTAAAACTGACATTTCACCGGGCGGCGAAAAGCCCGTTAAATAACAAACTTGGTATTTAAGTTAAGTATCTTCCAAAGATGCTACACCAACATTTTCAGAAAAGCACCCTCACCACACCGCGAACCACCCTTATATAAAAAAATTTAAAATATTGTTTTTCTCAAATATGGCTGTAACAATTTTAATTAAAATATCGTATATTAAAGACCTTCACCTGACAAATAAAAAGTATATCTTAAATTTTCTGGGAATAGCCTCTGAAGACTACTTTATTTTGTATGAATTCTCACATAACTGTTAAACCGTAAGAGATAACTAAATTTTTTGTGTATTAAGTTTTTGTCTATCTCTAAAACGCACAATTTGTCATACATTTTTTAGGTGTTTGTTATTGTCCCAGTTTTATTCATGACCTTTGCAAAGAGAACCGAATTTTAACTCCTTCACCTAGCGACAGCTTTTAAAACATTTGACTATCACTTTATCCTAGTGTATTGCCTTCTACTCACAAGGAAGCAAGTAATAAGACAACTTCAGTTAACGTTTATCATGAAGTAGATAGAAGAATAATCTGAAAGTCACAGAGATGTAGAGAAAGTCATGTGAATGGAACACATCAGACTTTTCGAGTAGTAAACTTTTGCCTATTTGTTACAGTGATTCCGAATAAAGAAGTGTTCAGGGGCTAGTTCGAGATATACATTTTATTTTTCATATAAATGCCTTAATGAAAATGGTTGGAGCAATTTTGGAAATGTTAGTTTACGGTTGGGGTATTTTTGGATTGAGGGGAACCTAAAACGTGTATTTGTTTGTCTATGTAGACACATTTGACGGACACACATGCTCTTTATTACTCACGATATATTATATACTACAGCACCTACTCCAACTTGTTTGTTTATGAGAAATGTAACAAAAGATGCTCCTCTAATGGCTTTACTTCAATACGTCATTAGAGCCGCTTTGTAGTTACTTACTGGTCTCTTATAAAGCTTTAGGGCCCTAAGCCGCAAAGGGATGTTTTTATAAGTGCAGGGCTGCGGAACGACGACAGGGGATCTGGAATGATTCCAAAAAGCCAATCTGACGTCTCTTCAGCACTCACAAATGTGGATCGGCTGTGGAAGTATTACCACTTAAACTACTTCTAAAGAGAGCTGTTTGTGATGCAACCATCGCATATTTTTATTATCTTTACACGTCTATACACATATGTATAGAGAAGGTATTGTATTGTACCAAAAAATTCAATACAGTGATTTCACCGGAAATACCTGTTTTGAGAGCCCCTGAATCCAAAAAAGTTTTACTTTATTTACACGTACTATGTACATAGTGTATACAAGGTATTGCAATCCACCCAAAAATTTGATACCGAGATTTCACAGGAAATACATGTTTTAGGGTCCCCTGTATCAAAAAATAGCACTTTCAGAAAAAGTCCGTGTTTGTGTGTGTGTGTGTGTCCGTCCGAGTGTCTGTGAATACAATAAGTCAAAAACGAAAAATCGGTAAAATACCAAACTTGGTATTTAAGTTCAGTATCTTCAAGGGATGCGACTCGAAGATTTTGGGAAAAATCCCCACACCCCAAACTACCCTTAACATGGAACTTTTTTCGGAAATTTTTGTTTTCTCAAAAATGGCTCAAATGATTTTGATTAAAATATCATATATAAAAATATTTAGACCATAAATAAAATGTATATCTTGAATTTTCTGGGAATAGCTTTTGAAGACTACTTTATTCTGGAACAGTTTTACGGAATTTTGCATAACTGTTAAACCGTAAGAGCTGGAAAAAAACTTGCCCCGCAAAAAAGGTAGAGCACGTTACAACACACAATTTATGTTAATTACATTTTTTCCATGGAGTTGATCGTTTTTGAGATATTCCTTTTTATAGGTTTCAGCTTTGAAAAACTTAAACTTTTCTCATACAGGACTTTGTCAACTCGTGTCCATACAAAGGAACTTCAGTCACATAGCAACCAGCTTTTGACTATCACTTTAACCTATGCTACTCCCTTATTTCGCTTCTACTTACAAGGAAGCAAGTAATAAGACTATTTCTGCTAACTTCTTCTCGATTAGCATGAAGTAAATAGAAGCATAAGCTTTTTAACAATAATTTGTTTTAGAGATGTAGAGAAAGTCATGTGAATGGAACACATCATATTTTTAGAAAAAGGTCCCTCTGTCTCTGTGGGCAGTATAGCTCAAAACGAAAAGTCCCTGAAATACCAAACTTTATTTTTAAGTTGAGTATCCTCCAAGGATAAGAGATGGGGAGTTTCAAGAAAATCCCCCCACCTCAAACTACAAGGTAAATTTTTTGAAAATGTTGGTTTTCTCAAAAACGGCTGAAGCGATGTTTATTACGTAAAATGTCATATATTTTAAGATATTTTTATGAACAAACGAAATGTTTCTCTTGTTTTTTCTGAAGACCTCTTCATTCCCGAGCGTTATGTTTTATACTTTAACCTGATTGGTCATATCCGACGATGAATGAGCTCAAATGATCTCGGGGTCCGTGACCTTAAAGTTACTTGACATTCGTCTTCTCAGTGTAAGGGAAAACCTTATCCGAGTAACTCACCCTAAGCGAGATTCGAACTCGCGACCTGTTGAATGTAAGGTAGACACGATACTACCCACGTGGGTAACCCAATTCTTCACCATCCACCAATGCCTCCAATCACGGAGTCGATCCAATGTGTTCCACTCACATGACTTTCTCTAGCTGTTACAGTAACAACTTTTCTTACAAAAGCTTATCCTTCTATTTACTTGATGCTAATCGAGATAAACATTCACAGAAATTGTCTTATTACTTGCTTACTTGTAAGTAGAAGGGAGATAAGGGAGCACACTAGGATAAATTAAATCTTTCAAAAGCTGTCGCTATTTGAAACAATTGACATTCCATTCCCTTTGCTTACCATTGGTAAAATAAAATTGACGTTCATTTTGAGAAAAGTTTTGGTACAAGCTGAGGCTTGATATTCAAAGTTTAAGTGGTTGTGTAGAAGTTTTTGTTTATGTTTTACTGTTTACCAAAACTCATCCAGAATGTAGAGGTCTTCAGAGGCTATTCTCAGAAAATTCAAGTTAATTATGCACTTCATTTGTTTGAAAATATCTTAAATATATGGTATATTTAATCCAAATGTAAGAGCCATTTTTGAGATAATCAACATTTTCGAAAAATCGTCAATGTAAAGGGTAATTTGGGGATTTTCTCGAAAACCTACGTGTTGCAGACGATGCTGGAATTAAATATCATGCTTGGTATTTAACAGACTTTTCTTTTTTAAGTTACATGTTCATAGGCACACGACCTTTTTCTAAACATTTTTTAGCCTGGAGACCTCAAAATACATTTCCGGTGAATTCTCAGCATCAAGATTTGGGTGGAATGCAATACCTTCCGTACCTGCTATGTGCATAGTAAGTGTAGAGAAATTAAAAGGCTCAGTAAATATTACATAACCTCATTTGCTGTATTTCGCGGTACTAAAACGTTACGGGGAGACTGATGTGTTGCGACGGTAATTTGGTTGACATTAACAGTAGAAATGGTTCCATTGTCTGTACTAACAATAATAATAACCATGACATTGTTGGTAACATAGTGATAAAAATTGAGAAACAAATACAGTAATCACATACCGATCAGCTGCAGTCATTTTCGGAGTAACAAACTTACATACGAGATGATTTCTTTTGAGAAGTTGCAGAAGATTCACATTCAAAACTTTTGTACGCCATTTCAGTGACGCGACAGCTTTCGAAAATAGCGCTCGTTTTTTTGTTTCAAATGTGACGTCACAATGCAAGTCGATACAAAATGGAAATTTGGTGTTATCCTTATCTAAACAGTAAAGTATGAAAAACTCAGACTAATAGATAATAATTAAATTCGCTATCGCGGACCTATAGTTAAAGGTTTCTCCTATCACCACATTGGAAACGCCTGGAAAATCACATCGATAAGACTTATCGATTATAATCGAATCGTTCACAGAGCTGAGAGGTGGTACACAATATTCTAGCGCTTTATATTACTGATGTCAGTTTTAACTTCTCTTCCGCTTACCTTTGGTGGCGAAGGTATTGCATTGCACCCAAAAAAGTTGATGCTCAGATTTTACTGCAAATATATGTTTTGTGCCCTAATCATTGACCCCCCAGAAAACAAATTTTTAGAAAAAAAATTCTGATGTATTACATTAACATGACTTTCTGACTGTGCAGTGTGATGGTAACGTGTCTGCCTCACATTAAACAGGTTGTGAGTTCGAATCTCGCTTAGGGTGAGTTATCTGAATAAGGTTTTTTTCGTGGTTTTCTCTTATGCTGAAAAGACGAATGTTGAGTAACTTTAAGCACCATGGATCATTTTACCAATTTCATTCATCGTCCGATATGGCCAACCTGGTTAAACGGCATTAAGCTAAAAAAAAAAAAAAAAAGCAAAAAAACCGAAAACTCCACAAAAATTATTCATGACATAAATTGTTTGTTTAACGAGATCTACATTTTTTGTGTAGTAAGTTTTTGTTTATCTTTTATGTTTTATCAGTTATACAAAATTCATCCAGAATAAAATGGACTTCAGAGGCTATTCCCCAAAAATTCAAGATTTATTTTATTTGTCAAGTAAATATCTTTAATATACAATTTTTTAATCAAAATCATAAGTCATTTTTGAGAAAATAAAAATTTTCGAAAAAAGTTTCATGTAAAGGGTAGTTGGGGTTGGGGGGATTTTCTTGGAAATCGGGTCGCATCCTTGCAAGATACCAAGTTTGGCATTTAATGGTCCTTTTGTTTTTGAGCTATGCTGTGCACACACTCGCACACATGCCTTTTTCCAGAAATTCTTTTTTTGGACTCAGGGGGACCCAAAACATGTATTTCCGGTGAAATCTCAGTTTTGAATTTTTGTATAAAATACAATACCTTCTCCATACACAATGTACATAGTATGTGTAAAAAGACAGTTATTTGTGAGCAGATGCTAATTATAATTTTACCTTTAATCTGATATAACTTTTATAATATGTACATTTATCCTGATAACTTTAAGAAGGAAATAAAGTGTGTTACAATACTGACAATGGTACAAGGAGTTCCATTCACATGGCTTTCTCTACATCTTTGTAACAAATTATTGTTAAAAAGGTTATTCTATTTCATGCTAATTGCCTTATTACTTAGTACCTTGCACTAGTATAAACCGATAGTCAAATGTTTTAAAATGTGGTTGCTATGGGATTGGTGTGCTAAGTTTCAAACTCAAACTAATAACAAGGAATATCTCAACTCCACAACAAAACATAGATTGTGTGTTTTAATGAGCTGTACAAGTTTTGTCTGTTTCTTATGCTTTACTAGTTATGCAACACTCAGAAAAATAAAGGTCTTCACAAGCTCTTCAAGATACACATTTTATTTGTGATGGAAATAGCTTTAATATACAGTATTGTAATCAAAATCATTAAACCATTTTTGAGAAAAACAACATTTTCGAAATTTTTTGCATGTAAAGGGTAGTTAGCAAATGGGAGATTTTGTTGCATCCTTGGAAGATGATAAACCTAAATACAAAGTTTGTAATTAACAGTCTTTTCATTTTTGAGCTATGCTGCCGCCCCCCCCCCCCCCACACACACAGAACTTTTTCTAAAAAGGCTTTTTTTGATTTAGGGGTCCCGAAACAAGTATTGTGTTGAAATCCCTGTATTAAATTTTTGGATGATGTGCAATACCTTCTCTATACACTATGTAGTGCAAGTAAAATGCACAAGAATGCACCAAACTTTAATAATAATAAAAATAGAGATAATAAAAACAATAACAATAATAATAACAATAGTATTTATTTCATCCAGTTTATCAATACAATGATTTTGGACATGTCATTGCATACATTTATACAGAAACACAAATTAAACCTCATCCAAATTATATAAGCATCTATACAAAAGATATACCTTCAATTTGAAATTAAATTGTCGTTTTGACAGCTCTGCAATTGCTTTAATTTCTGGAGGTAATTTGTTAAAAAGTTTAATTTCTTGATATTGTACATTTTGATTTACATTATAATAGTTGATGTTGCCTCCTGTATGGTATTCATACAATTTGTCAAGTTTGGTATTTGACTGACAATAACAGGATCATCAGTAACCACCCCATTTATTTTCAGTGTAATATTTTGATATGTTGGAGATTGTTTTCTGGTTCCATGCAGTTCTGCAAACATTTTTAGAAGTATCCATTTTCTCTTTGTATACATTATTTTTTGTATTAGTAAACTATGAAAGTAATCTCTTATATTTGTTTTTATAATGTTCCAGAGAAGTACTTTTATACAAAGCAAACATGTCTCTAACTTGCTCTTTTTCTGTTGGTAATTTTGTTTTTTTAACATTATTTACAACTATACTTTTCTGTGGGCAAGAGGCATTAAAATTTGTTTTGAATATCTTAAAAAATTCATTCCATTTATCATCTACATTATTGCTAGTAGAGAAAACAGTTTCCCAATCCACACCAGCTAAGTTATTTATTAAATTATTTATATTTTCATTGCTCAAGTCCCTTGTGATTATAATTCCTTACATCCAACAACAACAACAACAAAGTCAATCAATTGTGCATAATAATCAGAAATGTATGTTTGAAATGCAGTATATGAAATGTTTTCAATATTAGATGCATCATGATCTATAATGGAGGAAGTTTGGTTTGGTGATTCCTGAATTATATCTTCAATATTATAAGAAGTAAATATTTGCTTTAGATTTTTGTAGGATCTGTCACAGATGTTAAAATGCCCGTGATAATCACTTTTGAATCAATACCTAGATGAAATTCATTAAAGGGTGATGGACAAATCCCAAATATAAGTATGCTGGCCATGTTGGTAGCAGCTGCCTCTAGGACCATCCGTGATATATATAACAACACCGATAGGTTGATCTAGATAATTATCAATTTTACATCATTTAATATTTGAATTAATGCTAAAAGTTTAGTTTTTATAAAGGTGTATTATTACAAGTATGCTGTTACCTTAGCAGCCTACCCTCTAAACCAAGAGAGAGTAAATAACCTTGTTGGTCTGTTTACATAAAGTTGAAGAGGTACTGGGAAGGGATGTCCTGCTTCTCTATCAACTGCACTTCATTGTTACTTTCTCTACTTAGTACAGAATACACACTCCACCCAACGATGCGACATGAACATTTTGAGCAAAATCCTTCTGCCCCAAACTATCCCTTTACATAGAACAAATTTTGAAAATGTTTATTTTCCCAAAAATGACTCCAATAATTTTGATTAAAATAATGTATATTAAACATATTTACACAAGCAATAAAATTTATATCTTCAATTTTCTGGGAATAGGCTCTGAAGACATCTTTATTTTGCATAACTGGTAAACCGTTAGAGATACACAAAAAATTACTGCTCAAAAATGTAGTTCTTGTTAAATCACACAATTTGTTATATATATTGTTTCAAGAAGTTGACCATTTCTGAGATATTGCTTGTTATTTGTTTCAGTTTTAAAATAATTAAAGTTTCCTTATATGCAAATTTGTAAAGTTGTGACCACACACAGAAAGAGTTGAAATGACATAGCAAGCAGCTTTGAAAAGATTTCACTTCTGCTTACAAGGAAGGCTAATGTTTATGTTGAGAAGAGCGATCTTGTGTAAGGATTTGTTCCAGAGAAAGTCATGTGAATACAACACAGCTGAAAAGTGAATAATGCCACAACCAAGTTGTACGTCTCTCATTCGACTGTTTCTAAGTTACTCTTATAAAACACAATTTATACAAAAATACTTTTACATCATTTGGGGATGGATTCCTGACATCAAAACAAGAAAATAGCTTCATATAAACATATGCTCTAAAACACTTTGTTTATTAATGAAAGTCATCTTTAATGGCTTTCCAGGTCCAACCTAATGACTTGATTTACTTGTGTTGTCATTCAGAACACTCTCCCAGACTATTAGAAAATGTGCCACTGGCTGTAAAATGGATAGGCAGAGGGGGACCAGTTGCATGGCCTGCACATCAATCTTTTGGGGGCATCTTAAACCATTGGTTTATGCAGCAGACTTCCTAGAGGAAGCCTATGTGTCATGTTAGCCTGTGAAATCATATGACATTCAATACTTGGACATGTCCAGACACTGGAGGAGTGGTGTTTGTGGTAAGCTAAAAAGGAAAAGTAGAATAAAATGTTTTGATTAATAGCATTTTGAAGCTCAAAACAAAGGGACATTTGTTGTTTTGATGTAAGGAACGTGTCTGTAAAGTTGAGTATTTAACATGCAGGTTGTAATTGTGAAAGTGAACAAGAAGGATGTCTTGTTAACATGGACAAGTTGCCTGGTAAGCAGCCCAATACACAGGTAACATGCCCTCTTAAACTTTGACCTACTATTTAACATAATGACACAATACTTCTCTTTATTACATCTTGTTTTTTAATAAAGCTCTTTAAAATGTTATTGAAAAATGATTATTTAAATTTAAAAAAAAAATAACTAATTCATATAATACATAAAAACTTTTTTTGTTAAAATAAAGCCTATTTAGGTGTAAATGTGAGCCAAAAATTTGAGCCCTGAATGTCAAATAGTTTCTGAGATAATGGGACATCTGTACAGAAAATTTTACTTCTTCAGAAATTGTTTTCAAACATAACATTTTAAAACCTTCCAAACACAACTTCACATGAAGGAAATGTAACTGGGATGTAATACTGCAAATAGCTAAAGAAAACTTTCCAATCAAAATAGAAAAAACAAAGTTATAAATGTTTTACCAAGTGAGTGTACCAAAATGTTCTAAAACTACTTTGCAGAATTATTTTCAACAATATTTTATAAGTATTTACAATAGGTGCACCAAAATTTTGTCTCTATTAGCATGAACTAAATAGAAGCATAAGCTTTATAATAATATTTTTTCAGAGATGTAGAGAAAGTGATGTGAATGGAACACATCAGATCTTTTTTTTTATTAGGTTAATGTCCTTTAACGTGATTGGTGATATGAGATGATGAATGAAATGTCGATGGAGCTTATAGTTATTTGTGTTGTGAGGATAGGTAAAACCCCCCCAAAATACCTTATCTGGGTAACTGAGTGTGAGGTAGACAAGTTTGATAGCATGACTGCAGCAACTGTTGGTACTCCTGATTGCTGCGAATGCCATCAGAAGCTCTCGGAGTGTCTGTTGCTGCTTGAGCAACAGGAAAACTGCCAAGATGGCAGTTGATGAGATTCAAGGTAACACCATGGTAAAATACTGACACAGCTTTGTTGTAACGACCCAACTAAACTTGTTTCTGAAGCATTATCAATCACTTGGAGCAGTTACGGGTTCTTATCCCGGGCGCAGGTTTTGGTGTGGATATGTGGGTGCCCTATCTCAGGATTTTACTGTTTTCAGGGTGTGGATATGTGGGTGCCCTATCTCAGGATTTTACTGTTTTCAGGGTGTGGATATGTGGGTGCCCTATCTCAGGATTTTACTGTTTTCAGGGTGTGGAACGACACAAGTGCTCTATTCAATTAGTTGGGTCGAACACATTCCTCCTAAATGTGAAACTGCACTTTTACATGTTATTTTTGATGCAGTGATTTGGTGTGTATTAAAATGAACCAAGGGCTACACCACGCACCTGCCGATGTTGTCCACGGGTCGTGACAACTTGGCTACTTGGACGTGTTTGTTCCCTTCTCATTTTAAATGTCCCCTCTTGATATAATTTATATTTGCCTGTTGACAAAACATGTTGGATACACTCACATCATGGTACAAACATGTAGCTGCTGGTCTCCATGTTAACAAGGGGCTATCATCTCACACTTACATTAACTTTATAAACAATAAATGTGCTTCATACACTCAAGGTCACAGGTTCAAACCTGGCGGTGCACAATGGATTTTTTCGGGTGTAAAAATCCTTGTCATGGCTTCCTTCGGAAGGGAAGAAAAGCTGTGGGTCCTGTGTCATAGATTCACGGCACATAAAAGAACCTCAAGTCTGATAGAGAGGCCTCTGAGCAAAATTAAGTGATCTTCCACACCCAGTATAGAATGGGACACTGAGAACCACAGCAATTAAAGAACCTCAAGTCTAATAAAGAGGCCTCTGAGCAAAATTAAGTGATCTTCCATGACCAGTATAGAATGGGATGCTGAGAACCACAGCAGTTATTAGAACCTCAAGCCTGATAAAGATGTCTCTGAGCAAAATTATGTGATCTTCCATGCCCAGTATAGAATGGGATGCTGAGAACCACAGCCGTTAAAGAACAGCAAATGTGGTTATTTCACCAATTTTGTTCATTAAGACCCTAACTATAGGGTGGCCTCTGAGCGTTCCATGCACATACCTTGTGGTGGCACATATAGTAGTGTATTCCCTTTCTACATATCCCTGTATATATTACCTTTGTTTAACTCATACAAAGTATATAGTGAGTAATTAACACCCAAGGAAATGTATCAACAGTATGTACTTTATATGCACTACCTTTGAGTTTACCAATATGAGCATAGGATTCTCTAAAAACAGTGAATTGGCATTCTGGGTAATAGAAATAATTGAAATAACAATTCAGAGAGGTGGATTCTAACATATGCTTAGCCCAACTAAAGCATTCTTTGGGGAACCCACTTTTTTTGTATTTTTAGCTAACTAAGCACAATTTGGAAATAAACTCAGTTTTTGCAGCTTTGTAATTATATAAATTAGCATAGAATTAAACAATTATATCCTATAAACAAAATAACCTCAAGATGAGAAATAAATTATAGACTTGTCAGTCATGTTTTGAAATCCACCTGTTCGATTACATAGTTTTATTTGTCAGCAAAACAAAACTTTATTCACAGTAAAATAAGGCTGTCAAACTAGCAAAATGCATCTCACAAATTATATTACAAAACATTGAGAATAACACGGAAAAGATAAGAAATTGTCAGTACATGAACTATTACAATTCAGAAATCAATGAACTTATTGTTACACAAATTTATGGAGTCATTATATAAAACAGAATATTTCAATAGCTAAAGCAATTGAATAATATCATGATTTGTGGAAGATAGCAAAACGTGCTACACACAGGGCTACATTACATTTTGTTTTGTGCTACAATGTGCACATCTACGATATGTGGGACCCTTCTCTGGTAAATGGGCTCCCACATTATTTAGTCTGAACGACCATCGGGATGTTTTCTTTTTCTTGCCCGTCCAACTGCTGCTATTGGACCAGACTTTTGTCTCAATGAGTTGGGAAACAAGAAATTAACGGAAGGCTAAATGAGATATTGGTTTTGCCTGCTTTAATGTTTGCTTATAAATAATGTAGCAATTTACAACTGATGCATCAAGGCAATAGAAAAACAATTTCATCCACCATCTTCTTGATGTGTCATAACATGACACGCGTTGATCAAAATGGTCAACTCCACCCATGTACTTATTATAGTCACGAATGGATTCTGGACAAGTGATCTGCCCTCTAAGAACATGGGACATTGAAAATGGTCAACTCCACCCATGTACTTATTATAGTCACGAATGGATTCGACAAGTGATCTGCCCTCTAAGAACATGGGACATTGAAAATGGTCAACTCCACCCATGTACTTATTATACTCACGAATGGATTCTGGACAAGTGATCTGCCCTCTAAGAACATGGGACATTGAAAATGGTACTGACATCACAAATACATTTCTTACCTCTATCGTTCCATTTAGACACTCCTACATTCACCACTACTACTTTCACCCATTTTTATTAGCTTGTCTGGAACAAGTTCATCTTTTGGAAAATGTTTCCTTGTCTGGCGAATTGTAGCACAGCAAAATAGTTTCTTTTGTAACAAGCTTATCATCATGTGTATTGTGGAAAAGAAATTGTCACAATATAAGCAGTAAGCAAGTCCTTCTAATGTTGTGGCTCATTTACAAACCATCCTTTCTCCTAGTGAGCCTGTTACAGTTTCCCCCTCCTTTCCTTCATACACAGAAAATGTCAAACAGTAGCCATTACCCATATTTTGAAACCTCTTTCTATGGGCTTCATTGGCATGTACTGTTTCAGGCTACTGCGACCATAGACTCATCAATACTTAGATTTTTAGAAAGAAGTATTGTTTAGATGAGTCAAGAGAGGCCTTATTTTATAAACCTTATCATACTGTGGTTCCCTCTTTGGCATTTTTGCATTATTGTTGAAATGCAAATGATGTAAAATCTTCAAAACTCCCTTCAGTGGCATTACTGTAGCAACTCTATCAGCTCTTGGCTCCAATAAAGCCTTATGCTTGGGAGACTGTCAAATCCCAGTATTCCCAAGAAAACTCCTGAGTAGTTATGTCCAGGGCTACATGTGCCTGAGATGCTTACGACTGTGTCTCCTTTACAATTAATTCCAAAAATAACAGAGTAAAAATCAAAGAAAATATGCTTATGCTGCTTTCTAGAAGTTCCTGTGCTTTATATGATATTCCAAATGGCTCGATGAAGTTTACAAATGAAAACTGGTTGTTTACCTGGCTTACATGCGACCATTCTACCATTATAGGAATTACCATCATCACTACCACAAACAGCTTCATCTTCCTCTCGAGTAGTAGCTACTGTATACATCTGGATTCATAGCATCACCTACATCAGCTTCACTCACTAAGGAGGCATCCACTAGTTGATCCTCTGAATCTGAGTTTTCTGCCATTTCGTCAGTTATAATTGTCATTGCTTCGGCTAAATCTCTTTCATCATTCAAATTAAATCTCCTATTAGCCACTGTATCTATAATAAGTCAAAATAGAATCATTAAGTATATTTCCATGTCATAGCTATACATAATAATTCATTTTTGTGATTAAGAAAATATTTACAAGCTCTCTCTTTTGTTACTTATTACAATTATATTCTGTGAACTTCTAAATAGCCTTACATCCTGCATCCTAGATATTAGAATTCATGAGGATTTCGAGTAACTGAAGAAATTAAATATGACTTGGAAAAATAATAATTCAAGCATTACACCTAACCTCACTTTTGGAGCATACCTTTCAGTTAGTTTGTTATAACATCTTAGCGGAAACACATGGTGAATATGTATATTAACTATTATAAACTACAGATTCCAAGCAAAATATGTAAGCAATTTATTTACTAATACATATTTAAATAGTGAATTTATCGCGAGCATAAAAAAGAACATATTTTACAGATGTGATTTGCCCATGTGCACCATATTACAAAACTAACATTTAGAGCTTGCAATACCGCATATAGGAATACATTTACTTCTTAAATATAATTCAATTCAATATGTTTTGTCCAGTTTGATCATGTACCTACATGATATTTGGATATGTCAGTTTACATTTAGAAGTAAAATATTTACAATAGTAAGAACAGTACAAATTCTGTAAGCAGCAAGTATGGTCTATTTACAATAAAAATACACAAATAAGATCAGATAGCTATAAGTATGAGATATTTACAATAAGAGATTAGTACAGATCAGTAGGCATGAGATGTGAGCAACCTGAGCCAGGATCACAGATATACCAAGTTATAACTATTTTAGACGAGAGGAGATTGTGTCAAATAAGCCTCAACACTATAGAAACAGTTTTTTTGTGAAAAGGATACAACACGAGATTTGAATTTTTTAAAACATGTAATTTCCCTCAGCAACTGAGGTAGTCTATTGTACAAACTAATACAATTAAACAGTGTACTACGTTCAAATCGTGTTGTGTTATACTGCAGAATTGTTGATTACTTCTGGCGCCACGATTATGTTTATCTTTATTCAGTTGGAATATTGTGAGATTTTTTTTTTGTGCTTTAAGACTTCAAGAATGTAGATGCAAGGTACAGGTAGAATGTTTAGAGATTTAAATAATAGTTTATAGGATGTGTTGCTCTGTTTGCCTGCAATTATTCTGCTTACCCTTTTTTGAATTATAAATATGGTATCCGACTTTTTACCCCAGAATATAATTCCGTGTGCAATAAGGCTATGGAAGTATGCAAAGTACAAGCTTCTCAACATCATGTGGCTTACCTTGTCCCTTATTACCTTGAGGGCAAAGCATGTTTGACTGAGTCTTGAGGTCAGCTTCTCTATATGTGTACACCATTGCAGGTTTTTATCTATCCATATTCCTAAGAATTTAATACTATTTACATATGTGATGGATTTATTTTCAAAAAACGTTTGTGTTCCTTATTCCATAGCATTCCAGTTTTCCAGAAAGTATTTTATGGTCTACAAGGTCGAAAGCCTTTGATAAGTCTAAGAACATACCTATGTTGTGTTCCCTTTGATCCGACGAGTTATAAATTCTATCTAAAAAGGCATGAATTGCTGACTCTATGGATTTACCTTTTATGAATCCATGTTGGGCAGTATTTAACATTTTATGTTTATTGAAAAACGATTCAAAGCGGTTCAGCATTAGTTTTTCAAATATTTTTGAAAGTGAAGCTAATAGCGAAATTGGTCTATAATTTTCAAGCTTTGATATGTCTCCTTTCTTAAAGATTGGTTTTATTTTGGTGATTTTTAAACAATCTGCAAAAATTCCTATAGATAACGATAAGTTTATCATGTGACATAGAGGGTTAATGATGTTATCACAACACTTTATCCAAATAATACCGGGAATGCTATCCACCCCACAAGTATACTTGGATTTTAGATTTTTTAATAATGTTTCCAGTTCACACTTATCAACTGGGTAAATAAAGATTGAATTATGTGGGGTAGGAATACCGTAAATGATAAATGTAATGTATGCTTACCTCTTAAGTTGAAATAACTATCCGTAAACTCTTGAAGTTACATTCATACGCTAACGATGCACAAATGCTTTGTGGCAATCCAAGTAACCACTTATTACGTGGACGTACAGGCACAATGATCTAGAAGTCAGAGAGCGCTAAATTCAAAAAGTGGCAAACATAAGCGCCAGAGAACGTTGTCACAAAAGTGTTTGGGTTATAAGGGCCACCTTAAACCTGTGTGCCATTACAATATCGACCAAAATAGCAAGTGGCAAACATAGACCACTGAGTATAAAGGGTTAAGTGATCTTTCAGGACCCGTATAGAATGGGACGCTGAGAACCACAGCAGTTAAAGAACCTCAAGTCTGATAGAGACGTCTATGAGCAAATTTAAGTGATCTTTCAGGACCAGTATAGAATGGGACGCTGAGAACCACAGCAGTTAAAGAACCTCAAGTCTGATAGAGACGTCTATGAGCAAATTTAAGTGATCTTTAAGGACCAATATAGAATGGGACACTGAGAACCACATCAGTTAAAGAACCTCAAGTCTGATAGAGACGTCTCTGAGCAAATTTAAGTGATCTTCAGGACCAGTATAGAATGGGACGCTGAGAGTAGTTAAAGAACCTCAAGCCTGATAGCAAGGCCTCTGAGCAAAATTAAGTAATCTTTCACACCTAGCATAGAATGGGACGCTGAGAACCACAGCAGTTAAATAACCACAAGTCTGATAGAGAGGCCTCTGAACAAAATTAAGTGAACTTTCACGACCAGATTAGAATGGGACACAGAGCGGGCAGAGAAGGCGATATGAGTGTAAGAATGGGCAGAGAAAGCTATGTGAGTGTAAGAAGAACTGGAAGAGAAAGGGATGTGAGTGTAAGAAGAACGGGCAGAGAGAGCGATGTGCGTATAAGAACGGGCAGAGAAAGCGATGTGAGTTAAAGTTAAACGGGCAGAGAAGGTAATGTGAGTGTAAATGAAGAACGGGCCGGGAAGGTGATGTGATTGTAAGGGAAGAACGGGCCGGGAAGGTGATGTGAGTGTAAAGGAAGAACGGGCCGGGAAGGCGATGTGAGTGTAAAGGAAGAACGGGGCGGGAAGGTGATGTGAGTGAAAACGAAGAACGGGCCGAGAAGGCGATGTGAGTGTAAGACGAACGGGCAGAGAAAGCGATGTGAGTGTAAGACGAACGGGCAGCAAAAGGGATGTGATTGTAAGAAGAACGGGCAGAGAAAACGATGTCAGTGTAAAAAGAACGGGAAGAGAAAGGGATGTGAGTAAGAAGAACGGGCAGAGAAAGCGATGTGAGTGTAAGTAGTTCGGTCAGAGAAACCTATGTGAGTGTAAGAAGAACGGTCAGAGAGGGCGATGTGAGAGTATAAGAGTACCGGGCAGAGAAACGATGTGAGTATAAAATGAATAGACAGAGAAAGTGATGTGAGTGTAAGAGGAACGGGCAGAGAAAGCGATGTGAGCGTAAGTAGATCGGTCAGAGAAACCTATGTGAGTGTAAGAAGAACGGGCAGAGAGGCCAATGTGAGAGTATAAGAGGACCGGGCAGAGAAACGATGTGAGTATAAAAGGAACGGACAGAGAAAGTGATGTGAGTGTAAGAGAAACGGGCAGAGAAAGCGATGTGAGTGTAAGAACGGCCAGACAAAACTGTGAGTGTAAGAGGAACGGGCAGAGAAAGCGATGTGAGTGTAAGAACGGGCAGAGAAAACTGTGAGAGTAAGAGGAACGGGCAGAGAGGGTGATGTGAGAGTAAAAGAGGACCGGGCAGAGAAACGATGTGAGCATAAAAGGAACGTACAGAGAAAGTGATGTGAGTGTAAGAACGGGCAGAGAAAACTGTGAGTGTAAGAGGAACGGGCAGAGAAAGCGTTGTGAGAGTATAAGAGGAACGGGGAGAGAAAGCGATGTGAGTGTTAGATGAACGGATAGAGAAAACGATGTGAGTGTAAGATTAACTAGCTGAGAAAGCGATGTGAGAATATTAGGGGCACGGGGAGAGATTACGATGTGAATGTAAGAAGAACGGGCTGAGAAATTGATATGAGTGAAAGACGAACGGGCTGAGAAAGTGATGTGAGAGTATAAGAGAAATATGCAGAGAAAGCGATGTGAGAGTATAAGAGGAACGGGCAGAGAAAGGGATGTGTGTATAAGAGGAACGGGCATAGAAAGCAATGTGAGAGTATAATAGGAACGGGCAGAGAAAGGGGTGTGAGAGTATAAGAGGAATGGGCAGAGAAAGCGATGTGAGAGTATAAGAGGAACGGGCAGAGAAAGGGATGTGAGATTATAAGAGGAACGGGCAGAGAAAGGGATGTTAATGTATGTGGAATGGGCATAGAAAGGGATGTGAGAGTATAAGAGGAACGGGCAGAGAAAGTGATGTGATAATTTGAGGACGGGCAGAGAAAGCAATGTGAGAGTATAGGAGGAACGGGCAGAGAAAAGGATGTGAATGTATAAGAGGAACGGGCATAGAAAGCAATGTGAGAGTATAAGAGGAACGGGCAGAGAAAAGGATTTGAGAGTATAAGAGGAACGGGCAGAGAAAGGGATGTGAGAGTATAAGAGGAACGGGCAGAGAAAGGGATGTGAATGTATAAGAGGAACGGGCATAGAAAGCAATGTGAGAGTATAAGAGGAACGGGCAGAGAAAGCGATTTGAGAGTATAAGAGGAACGGCAGAGAAAGGGATGTGAGAGATTAAAAGGAACGGGCAAAGAAAGCGATTTGATAGTATAAGAGGAACGGGTAGAGAAGGTGATGTGAATGTATAAGATGAATGGGCATATAAAGCAATGTGAGAGTATAAGAGGAACGGGCAGAGAAAGCGATGTGATAATTTAAGAGGACGGGCAGATAAACGATTTGAGAGTATAAGAGGAACGGGCAGAGAAAGAGATGTGAGCCTAAAAGGAACTGGCAGAGAAAGCTATTTGAGAGTATAAAAGGAACGGGCAGAGAAAGCGATTTGAGAGTATAAGAGGAACGGGCAGAAAAAGCGATTTGAGAGTATAAGAGGAACGGGCAGAGAAAGCGATTTGAGAGTATAAGAGGAACGGGCAGAGGAAGCGATGTGAGAGTATAAGAGGAACGGGCAGAGGAAGCGATTTGAGAGTATAAGAGGAACGGGCAGAGAAAGCGATTTGAGAGTATAAAAGGAACGGGCAGAGAAAGCTATTTGAGAGTATAAGAGGAACGGGCAAAAAGACATCAGTCATTAGTTTCAGTTGTGAAATACTGCTCTTCTCAGACAGGAAGTGACCGTTTTTCTTTTGTTCTACTCCTGACCAAGCAAAGAAGGGCTTTATTGGAGATTGCAGATTCCAGTTCTCTTTTAGTCTGAGCCCATCTGAGCCGTTCCAATTGGTTACTGAAACAATATGGCGTCGGCACAGCAGATCTCGAGGCTTGGCAATATTTATGTTCATATGTAGTAGAGAAAATGTAACATATCATGTTTTAGTGTCTGTGCATAAATGCGGCAAAAGTGACTTGTAGCAGGCACAGGTACAATGATTAATATAACGTGGTCACTTTATCACCTATGCGTAAATGTGGGAAATCAGCACAAAGAAATTAAAAGAAAAAAGAAACAACATGCGTATTTAAAACAATTATCACCATAGTTGTGTTTTTTACGAAAACTAGAATTTTGGTTTACACAATGCCCAGAATTGTCATATGTCTACAAATAAGGTTAACATTTGATGGCTATTGATAGCTGCTACCGTGTGAAAACAACTTAAAACATACAACTTGATTAGAGTATGTGGCTGAGGTCCCGGCTGGGGTGGGGAATTTATCTTTAACCAGAATTATTCCCTATCCCCCACAGAGTCTGGAAGTACGAATATGTGTGTGTGTGTGTGTGTGTGTGTGTGTGAGAGAGAGAGAGAGAGAGAGAGAGAGAGAGAGATAAAAAAACATTTAAACCCAGCGTAAGGAATCTACAGAAAGGTTTCTTTCTAATGCAAAGCCCCCCAATATGACCTTAGATGTTTAAGGGGACCATATATGGAAGAGGAAAAAAGTGTGGCAAAAATCCTACTTTAAGATGAATCATTTAGCAATTAATGATAAAAAAAAACAACAGAAAAAATGGTATTAGCTGTTAAAAATGAAAATTGCAATTTGTAAATCTACTAGTAATGCATCTAGATAGTAGATTAAACTGGGATGTACGTACAAATAAACATTGCGCTAAACTGACAAGTCATATACATGCTTAAACAATTAAAATTTTAATTACTAAGAAATGTATTATGCATTGTTTCACTCTCATCTGTATTATGGAATTTTACTGTGGAGTAATGCAAGTGGCAAAAGAAAGATATTTATTGCATTAAAGATCTATAAAAAAACAACTTTAAAACTTATTTTTTGAAGAACTCGACTTTAACTGTCCTTGTCTTTATATGCTTGTCTACTATACATAAAAGTAAGCTACCAAACCTTACCTTCCAGGAACACTATGCACAATTATAACACTAGAAACAACAATAATTTAGAAATGCCATATTTTAGGCTGAGCAAAACTCAAAATCGTTACGTATATACAGTTACCCTATAGTATCCAACTATTCCCCTTAAAGCAGTTTAAGATTATCTAGAAATGCTATTATGGGACTTGGGTTTTATAGTATTAGTGAATTTTTACACTACACATGGTAAATGACATTGCTGTAACTTGTTATTTATTTTATTTAAGACACGTGTATTTGTTATGTATAGTCACATTACCTATCTATATGTGAATGTGTATTTGTTTTAACTATGCTTGTATGACTATGTCTATAGCAGCCAGATACTACTTTTGGACAACTATAAAGAAATAAATATCGAGTGGTGAACTGAAGTATGAAATGACACTATTATATGGACTGAGCTGGACAGCTTATAGTTAAAGTAGGAGGGACATACATTTTGAACACAAATGCAGAAAAAAAAAAGTTGCAAAGGGTAGGTATTTAAGTCATATGATGTAGCTCAAGTCGTGCAGTTTTTAAAACCTACATCTGCTTTTGCACATTTACATGACCTGTCATGTCAGTTTTCCTACCCTTGTAACTTTACTAAAGCTTTCTTTGCACGTGGACAAGGTCAGTTGATATTAATTCCATCATGTTTCTGTCAGAATGTCACATTTTTGTTATGGATTTGGATGTATTGCTTGATGGATTTCTCATGAAGCTAATAGTTATATTTTTAAATAATTTTATATGCACGACATTACCGAAAGTGATTTTCAAATTATCACAAAGGAAATAATTGTGAGACATGCCTATAAAGTATCAAATGGACAAATATGTAGCCTGATTGTTCAGGAACATAATGGAAAACAAATTAGCTTTAGAACTACAAAATCTATAGAATTATCAGTTTTCTTAAGATCTGCACATTGTGACCTACCTTGTCTCAAATTGATTTTAAAAGTACCTAAGATGTTATAATAAAAACAGTATTTTATTACTTACTACACATATATACACAAGAAATAGTAGTACCTTCCTTCTAGCTTAAAGGAGAAGCCAGATTTATGTTAATGTTCAAAGACTGACTTATTTCCACTAACGCTGAGTTTTTATGTTCTGCTTACTTAAAATTGTGAAAAATAAAACAAAAAAATGGAGTTTTGTAAAGTGAATTTGTATTCATTTAAAGTATAATATGTTGGTTAAATACAGTTTGTTGAGCCAAAAACCACATAGCCTTTCATTTTCCTAGAGATATGTTCACCGTATGTAATACTGCGGACTTTCTTTTCTGAGGTAGTAAAGATGCAGTTTCTTTCACCTTTGAGTAAGCATGCTCCTTTCTAAATTCTGACCTGCGTACTATTCCAGAAGTCACACATTTTCTTCCTCCACAAGCTGTTTTTCTTCTTATTATAGCTGTAGGCTGCACACCTATCTTTTTGTTACTGCATAACTGAGATTTTGATTTTAAGCCAGAATACTTTCCAAAAGTATTTAATGCTGTGATCAAATCAGCATAATTTTTATTTTTTTTTTCAAAATTTAAAACCATCTTTGTATGCTATCATATATAAATATATTATATTATACACACAAGTTACTCATTCTAAGTAAAGGATAATTTTGCAAACTATTCGCCGAATTCTCACACTTGCAGCATTTAACAAAATCCATTTCAGTTTTGCTATCATCAAATCAGATGGAATTGCTGATAGAAAGATACCGCCATGAATGTTGCCGGTCAATCGACCAATGGCAGAGAGCTATGTTGGTCAATCGACCAATGACAGAGTTCCAGCCTAAAAGTGAAATAGGATCTGCAATGTCGTGCGATTTACAATGACAATCGCATAACAACAGCTTTTAAAACATTTGACTATCACTTTAGCATAGCACATTCCTTTAGTTACCTTCTACTTATAAGGAACTAAGTTATAATAACATTCTGCTAATGTTTATCTCGATTAGCATTGTGTAGACAAAAGAATAATCTTTTGTAAGAACTGTTTGTATTTGGAGCAGCTAGAGAAGGTTATATGAATGGAACCCATCAGAGTTTTCTAAAACGTTTTTGTTATTTATCTCACCATAACATATATTGGCTGTTTTCTCAACGTGGAATATAATACTTCCGCTACCTAATATACTGGTAGAAAAAGTAATAAGAGAAAAACTAGCTAGAAACTGTTATTTTTGTAATATGGAAAAGCGCCACAGCAGCTTCTGTGAAGAACAGGTCTCGACAACTGTACCATATGGAAACTGTTAAATGAGTGTTACTGATCATCGCACCTGCAGACATCAAGTGACGACTTTACGGTTGTGGTTTTATTCCTTGGTCCAGCTTTTTGTTTTAGCTTGAAGCGTACACATGTTACACCAAATTCATGATGGGGTTTGCAAATGTCGTCAAAGATAACGTACAAGATCAAGGACTCCGGTCCACCTCAAATCCTGGAATTGAGAGAGAGAGAGAGAGCGAAAGCAATCTAGTTTCCTGTTTTCCTTTCATGAACTCCTTGCAAATTGGAGAATGTCTCGGCTGGTGCAAAGTGATCAATTTCTTTGATATATCTCTTTGTTCTAAATCATTGTAATTCACTTTCCAGCGCCGCAAATTAACACCGACACAACATTCATAAAACATTTATATACCAAATGTGTCTAATTATTTACTAAACGCTTCTTTAAAAGATTAATGCATTGCACCCTTCTAATGTTACACTCTCTACCAAAAAATGTTTGAAATTAATGATGACTTCACGGTAACAAGCGAGAGTCGTAAAACTTCAGGCTTAACTTTGTGGTCTTCATCAACATTAATAACTAAGCCCCGGATATTTAGGTTCTAAAAAGTTAAAATTATGTTCTATGTATCAGTGTATTAGGATTTTGTAGGATCTTATATGTTGAGTTTAGGAATTTATAGGATCTTTGGCATTATATATATATATATATATATATATATATACAAACACACACACACACATCCATGCAAATCACTGGGCACTGTTTAAAACACTAACTTTAAATTGTAAAAAGTTAAATTAACTGTAACTTTAGTATGTATTTGGAGGTACCAAATTCAATACACCTACGAATAGTATGGCACTGAAAAGCAAACAAATTTCAAGCACTACTGAGCAAAAGTTGAAAAACAGATAATTTAATTTCCAACACTGCATGTGCAAAAGAACTGAGTATACTCATTTTGCTTTAATATTATACTTTAAAAACACACAATTAATTTTAAACACTACAAATGCAAACGTTTTCAGTGCTCATTTTGCACTCCAAGTATGACACTAAACAATGAAGTACTTGGAAAGATTGTGAAGTATAAGCCCCTTCTGTCTTCTGTTAAAATGCGCTTGAAAGCGGAGAAACTGCGTTCCACTACACACAAGGTAAAAGGTGCGAACTTCATCTCGGCTATTTCCTTAGGATTCCAACTCAATGATCTCTGCACAGAGAACGCGGCCAATTGTTGCTACGATCTTGAAATCTGGAACGCGCACCAAAACAGCTTCCAACTTCTTTTTTATAGAGTCTCCACTTGATCCAGGCATCACTTGTTTCTTACCTCCTCTATGACTTGCAATGCTTCTGTCATGGGGAGAGATGATTCCTCCAATTGTTTTATTGCACTTTCAAAGTGAAGCAATTTGCTTTGATGTAGCTCAACTCCTGTACTGCTGCTCCTGAGTGCAATGCTTCCTTTGCCTTACAATGGCGGCTGCTTCAAGTTCATTTAATGGATCAATTACCTCTACGACGCTTGTGTAGTTTTCCGCATAATACATTGCTGCTGTGATACCCTACCGTGTCACTACAGGCTGTGGAGGCAGCGGTATCGAAGGATACTTCTCTCTGAATATCACCACTCAATTTGAAGCTTTCAAGAAAACCTTCTTCACCGAAGAAATTATTTTGTTGACTGTAGGATGCCCTTCCCGAATCTTTTCAACTACCTGGTGGAGGAGTCCATGTGCAAGACAGGTGACATGGAGCATACGAGGACGGAAAGCCTTTAGACATTCACCCGCTTTCAACGTGTAAGCTGCACTGTCGGTCACTAACAATTTCAATTTTTCCTCTCCTTCTGCATCTGACCACATGGCCTTTAAAGCTTCCCTCACTGCAATTGATATTGTAGAGTGGTTGGTTTGTTGAAGCTCCTTGCATAGGATGACATGGGGCGCACTGGGTTCCTCAGAAGTGAGTTTGCCCACAACTATGGCGGCAATATATCTACTACAAGCATCCGTTGTTTCGTCCACCAAATGTTGTGGTCAGCGATGTCTGCCTTTATGACTTCAATAGCTTTCTCATACAACTGGGGCAATACATTCTTTCTTAAGGTGGACTCATCTGGTACTTTAGAGTTGCTAATTCTTGAATAAAGTTTTTCAATAATGGGTTTTGTAGTGTAGCAATTGGTATATTGGGCGGCAGTAAAAGCTTCACATAAATGTATGTTAAATGAATGGCTTCATTAGAACTGCCTGGCTTTGATGTTAAGAAACTCTGCTTCTTTTGAGATCCATTCCTAACAGCATTTGCAGAATGAGTTGCTGATTGTCGATGTTGCACCAAGTGAGAACGATTTTCTGCTGGCACCTGTTAATTAAATGTAAACAAGAGAATTAGTCAATTTAAATACCCACCACCGGCAAATAAGTATTAAATAATTTTGGATGTGTGATGGAGTCTAAAGAGAACATACTTTAAGTTGCACTCCAGTATTATTTTATAAAATAGCAGGGCGAAGAATTATCAAAATACGAAAAACACAAGAAATTATTCCTACCTGCTTCTGACATGCATTACAATAAATAACCTTTCCATCTGTAGAAGAGCTTTTGTCGATCAGGATCTACTCGTGGAGCAGAGAACTTCTTGATGATTTGCTTTTGGGCATGGTGCAAACGACTGCTATTTTTTTTCACATTTTTTTATTTCCATTTATAGATAAAATTACAACATTTTTAGTATAAAAACAAGGATATAAACTTTTAACAATAAATTGACTCGGACAACCATGGTAATTTCACTGAGTTACACTGGTGACACTGGTGCTAAATGATCACGTTTCCTCCATCTTTCCCTGGTTTGGATGCTCCATCCTAGTGGTAGAAACAACGGCCCTGGGAGTCTGGTGATTATATTACCGTTAGAGCTAGATGATCTGGATTCGCCTTTTCTGTACAGAATAGAAGCACAAAACATTAATCGCAAGTTACCTGTAAGGAAGTCAATAAGTCTCGCTCCTTGTCACACATCGAGACATGTAATCTCTGCCGCGCACCGTTTCGCCGTGGGCGACGTTAATTTGGCTAAGTGTAGTCGCTCTTTTCTCAACAGCCTTTTGAAAGTGACGACGTTCTTATTGGTCTCTGTGAACACAAAATACTGGTACCCTGGCAAACCATATTTGTAGAAATTCATATTTTGCGCCACTATATTGCAACTGGAGAAAGAGGCCATATAGTTCTGTACGCATCTGCGTTGGGAACAGTTTTGCAAATTCTGTTGTCCAGTTCCATAGCTGTTGGACTTCCACACATTGTGTGAGTCGATGCCTCGGTGTGTCTAGCCTTCCACACATCTGGCTTAAGGGACTCTAAACCAGATTATGCCGGTACTTCTTTTCTTCTGTTGGGATAATTTCATGTATGCTTGCACCTTCCATTCTGTTGGTATGTACGGGGTCCTGAACGCCTTCCAAATTGTACTCCAATTGTTATTCGGATACTTTACTTGAATTCCAGATAATTTCACCTTTTTTGTGAGTAAATATTTATACAGTATCCTAGTCCGTATTCCCGCTACCACGTCTCTCAGGGAAGCAGGCAACTCTCTCAGCAATTTCCACAGGGGCCGAAAACTTACTGAAACAGCTTCAAGCCTCTGCGGTGACCGTTGCAAATCAGCCCAATACGCAATATCCTGTTCATCTCCAATCCCAGCCAGAGTTTCCAGTGTTCCTTTCATAAGAAGTGCCTTACTTTTCAAATGGACAGCAATTAAACCCAACCCTCCTTTCCCGAGTGGTTGTCGAATTTGATCTCCGGCCACCTTATAAAGGTAACCACGCCAAATATAATAGGCTATAGCTCGTTCAATTAACTGTGCATATTTCTCAGGCATTGGTAGAACTTGTGCCAGATACCAGATTTTCGACAAAGCATAAGCGTCAACGTGCCAGACCTTCTGGATTAAATTCAGTCTCCTACTAAGTTGTCGCACAAGTACGTATTCAACGCGCGTCACCAAAACATTTCAGTTTACTTCAATCATCCTAGGGAGTGTCTGACAGACCTGCAGGCCTAACACTTTCATTTGATCTTTCTTCTGTATACCATACAGCACATGTCGTTTCCAGATCCAAGAGGCATCAACGTCGATTTTTGAAAATTTACTTTTCCTGTTGAGGCTTGTTCATACAAATGTAGTGCGCCTCTCAGCATCTGCAGGTGCTCTGCTGTTCACAACAAAATCGTGACGTCGTCCGCATATGCTCTAACAGTAAAGAGTCTGTTCGCTGGACGAGGACTATAGAACTCGTTGTGCAGCTTCCGTAACAGTGGTTCCAGGCAAAAGGCAAACAGTATCATGGACATTGGGCATACTTGCCGCACAGAACGGTTTATGGGTATTGGTGACGTGAGGAAGCCATTAATTTGCACTCTGGAGTGAGCCACTTCATACAAGGTTTGAATACTAGTAATTATTTTAGCTGGGATTCCAAAACGTTCCAAAATCGCAAACAAATAATCGTGATGGATATAATCAAAAGCTTTTTCAAAGTCAATAGACACAAGACTTCCACTCTCTTCAGGGTGCCTTTCATAGTATGAAATAGTGTCTCTAATTGCAGCAAGATTGTGTGTTATTTTCCTGTCAGGTATGCTACATGTTTGTCCACTCTCAATCACAGTTGGTAGGATCTGACGGAATCTATGTGCCATTACTTTCATAAATAATTTATAGTCTGTGTTTAAGAGAGTACTGCTGTACTGTGTCTGGAGACTGCACTTTCGGCAACAAAACTACGAGGGCCGTTCAGAAAGTAGCTTCCGATCGGTCACAGTGCGGGTAGTGGGGGGAGTAGCGACGCCATCTGTGCATTCACGCACTCAGCAGGTCAGTCGGCATCAAGCCGTGGTCGAGTGAAAGTCGTACCTGCGCTAGTTTAGTGTTTGTGGCCGTTTGAAATGTGTACTGCAATAGAAAACCCCGCCAAATGTGAAGTGCGTGCTGTTATAAGGTTTTTTACAGCCAAAGGATATTCTGCAGCAGCTATTCATCGTCAGCTTTGTGCCGTGTACGGACCAAGAGTTATGAGTGAAGGAGTGGTCCGTGAATGGGTACGTTTATTTAAAAGTGGACGAGAAAACGTTCATGATGAAGAGAGGAGTGGTGGATCATCATTGGTCACGGACGAACTCGTTCAGACAGTTGATGCAAAATTTCGTGAAAACCGACGTTTCACAATGTCGGAGTTGTCTACTGATTTTCCACAGATTTCTAAGACTCTCTTGTACGAGATAGTGACAGCAAGATTGGGTTACCGTAAGTTCTGTGCACGATGGGTGCCCAAAATTCTTACCGACCACTACAAAACTCAAAGAATGGCCTCTGCATTAGACTTTCTGTCACGTTATGAGGCCGAAGGTGAACCATTGTTAAACAGAATCGTGACCGGGGACGAAACCTGGATTAAGTACGTGAACCCTGAGGCAAAAGAACAATCAAACATGTGGGCACATTCAAATTCGCCTACCAAACCAATAAAAGCCCGGCAAGATTTTTCTGCCCGAAAATTGATGGCAACGGTGTTTTGGGATGCAAAAGGGGTGTTGTTGGTTGAATTCATGGAACGTGGGACGACCATTAATCAAGACGTGTACTGTGAAACACTAAAACAATTACGACGGGCTATACAGAACAAACGCCGTGGTATGCTGACTTCCGGTATCGTTTTTTTTTTTTTTTTTGCACGATAACGCCCGTCCTCACTCTGCTCGCAGAACAACAGCCCTTCTTGAGTCCTTCAAGTGGGACGTTGTCAACCATCCACCTTACAGCCCAGATCTGGCGCCAAGCGATTATCACCTCTTCATGCATATGAAGAAATGGCTCGGGTCCCAGCGGTTTGATGACGACGAAGAGTTCAAAGATGCGGTCACAGGCTGGCTCCAGGCACAAGCGGGTGATTTTTATGCAGAAGGAATTTCAAAGCTTGTGAACAGATACGATAAGTGCCTCAATCGTTATGGAAACTATGTAGAAAAATAGTGCAAAGATGTAGTTGTAAGATGTATATATTAAAATATTTTTATTTAACTTGGTGAATTTCTTGCAATCAACCGGAGGCTACTTTCTGAACGGCCCTCGTATTATTCCGTCACTGAAGCCTAACACGTTACCAGTAGTATTCAATACTTCATTCATGAGTTGGAGTAAGTCCTTCTGTATGACCGGGAAGAAAACTTTGTAGAAGCCATAGGTCAACCCATCGGGTCCGGGTGCAGATTGCAAACTAGCATGCCGTATGTCATACCTTATTTCCTCAGCCGTTATTGCTTGTGTCATATATTCTTGTTGGTCTGGCGAAGTCTGTTTATTTACGCTGTTCAGTAGCTCTATGGTCGTTGCAGTTGAACGTGGGGTTGCAGAGAACATGGACGTAAAATGTTCCTGGAATGCCTGTCGTAGACGCTACTGTCCCATTTCACAACTTCACCCCAGCGATATGTCCGGATTGAGCACCCTGCTTTTCTGAGGCTATATGGAATAAAGAGCTTTTCTCCTCAAAATCATTAGAGCCATTTTTGAGAAAATCAAAATTTTCGAAAACAGTTCCATTAGGTAAAGGGTAGTTGGGGGTGGGGGGATTTTTCTCAAAATCTTCATGTCGCATCCCTGGAAGATACTAAACTTAAATACCAAGTTTGGTATGTTACCGACTTTTCGTTTTTGAGTTATCGTGTTCACAGACACGGACACACGGACACGGACACACACACACACACGGACCTTTTTGTGAAAATGTTTTTTTTTTTGGATATTGGGGACCCTAAAACATATATTTCCAGTGAAATCTCGGTATCGAATTTTTGGTGGAGTGCAATACTTTCTCTATACACTATATACATAGTGCGTATGGAGAAAGTAAAAAGCATTTTCGGAAAAAGGTCCGTGTGTCTGTGAACACGATAACTCAAAAACGAAAAATAGGTAAAATACCAAACTTGATATTTAAGTTTAGTATCTTCCAGGGATGCGACACGAAGATTTTGAGAAAAATCTCCCCACCTCCAACTACTCTTTACATGGAACTTTTTTCGAAAATTTTGATTTTCTCAAAAATGGCTCTAACGATTTTGATTAAAATTTCGTATATTAAAGATATTTACCTGACAAATAAAATGTATATCTTGAATTTTCTGAGAATAGCCTCTGAAGAGTAGTTTATTCTGGAAGAATTTTACTAAATTTTGAATAGCTGCTAAACCGTAAGAGATGGAAAAAACTTACTACACAAAAAATGTAGAGCACGTTAAAATACACAATTTATGTAATATACATTTTTTTCGTGGAGTTCGTCGTTTTTGTGACATTCCTTATTTTTGATTTCTGCTATGAAAAACATATATTTCTCATACAGGAATGTGTCAACTGCTGTCCGTACAAACAGAGGAACTTCAGTGACATAGCAACTAGCTTTTGATTATCACTTTAACCTATGGTAGTCCCTTATTTCACCTCTGCTTACAAGGAAGCAAGTAATATGGCTATTTCTGTTAATGTTTTACTGATTAGCATGAAGTTAATAAAGGTATAAGTTGTTAAGAATAATTTGTTGCAGGGATATAGAGAAAGTCATGTGAATGGTGCACATAAGACTTTTTAACATAAACGTGCTTTTCAGAAACCTCTTTTGTGACTTCTTTACGATTATGTAAAACAAGCGGGGATTTTCAACTTCTATAGCAGGATGCGAGATGTAGGATTTCTTTCTTATAATTCCAAGGTTAGATCCTATTTGATCTCCGAAATCACTGACTAAGGAACAGATTTTGAAACCTGCCTTTCAACAATGTCTGTTAGTAATTCTTTTGTTACTGTCTCATCAAAATGGTAGTATATTGGTGGTTTCCACTTTGCTGCTAAGCTGTCTTCTGTGTTGTCATATTAAAGATCGGATTTCACTTTCATCTCATCAAGATCGTTCTCATACTCGCTAACAGAACTTGCTTTCTGTTGTAATAGGTACACATTTAATTTAACGATTCCTGCGATATGATGAATTGGGCCAAGCGCCTTTTACAACTAGGTAGAGGATAGCCTCTCTCACATAATCATATGCCTTCTTAGACATGCGTCTCAAAATGATTTCCTTTGAAATGTCATCAGAGTTATATCTACCTGTAAGTAAAACTTGCTGCTGGCAAAATGAGAACATTTGCAACGCTTCTTAACTTATACATTTCGGATTGTACTTTTTGCGATTCATTTTTTAAATGTGTTACTTTCTTCTCTAGTCTTAAATTGTGACTTCTAAGTATTTAAACTTCAGATTTAATGTCCGCAAGATTAGATTAGATTAGATTAGAAAGCATTCTGTAGGTTCGTTTAGGCCTGGAAGCCACTGAACATAGAACTTCAAGGCATATACATGTATACATATGTTTATATACAATGGAAAAAAATGTATAAAGCTCGTGCTTAAAGCTTGGGTTACAAAAACAGCAGAATAGGCATATAATCATACCATTTGTATTTGAGGCCTCTACTACACTTAATGTGCTCTATAAAAACACATGAACTGTTTTTTGCAATCACATAAAAACAAAGAGTATCAAAATGTAGTGTTAAAATGTATAAATATAATTTCATTATATATTTGTAGGTGCTGGTTTAACAGGAGATAACAGGATTTTTTGAGATATTTACTTCAGAATTGTTGTTTGTTTCTTCCAAGCACCTAGACACCTAGCTGCGCAGACCAGAAACGCTGTCGTAATATGAAGAAGTGTGGTGGAGGGCAATAGACTCCCTAGGTCGCGCGCAATACATTGGTTGTAATGGGAAAACAGTGACATTTAAAACCGCTATAATTACATCATAAGGATGCCTGAGTAGAAAATAATTGTGACAATACGTTCTTTATGATCGTCAACATCTATGCACAGGGATTAGACTTTGAATGCCCCGTTGGAAGTTGAATAAAATCACTTCATTGACTAGACGGAATTTCATTCCACAACTGAACAAAACAGAAGTAAATATTATCATTGAACTTGAATATCACATACCTGCATTTAGTGTTTTACGAACAGGATGTAAGCATCACAGAGAGCATAATTCAGCTTTAATTCCGTTTTCTCAGTGATTCCATGTATACTTTCTGCTTTTTACTTTAATACACAAAATCGTCAACAAGAATTATAAAGGGGGTTTGTTATGAATGTCTCTGCAATAAAGTGGTCAAAATGCTGAATTAAAAATGAAAAATATGCTGGGTTCGATTCTAGACTGATGAAGCTATTCTTATTCCCCACCCTCAAGAGTCTGGAAATATGAATGCGATACTGAATGTGTGTTAATTTAATCGAGAAATACAGTTTTAATGTACAGCTCAAATTTAAGCAGTCATTATAGAAGGTCAAAATGGTAATACGACCGATATTACCTAAGGCGGTATGTAAATAAATAAAACAAATAAATAAAATGATTTAGCAGAAAAAAAACATATGCAATATTGGATTTTCAGAGATGGCATGTGGAGTATAAAATTAGATACATTACAGAGAAATTAGGTACTGTATTCCTCTTCAGTAAAGTATATTCAAAATGTTAAGTAAACATTTTCTATCAGTATTTGTGGTATATTTGAGTTAGATAAGATAGGGATATTAATATGTGCACATCAGGAGAGTATGGTCTGTGCTTCCTGATATAATTTATAAACAAATCTAAAATTAGAATCGATTATTAATATTCTTTATGTTCTAACGCTTATGCAAAATTACTTTTTGCACCCTGTAGGATTCTGTCTGAAATTACAGATTTGAAAAATTAACTTAATCGAGATTTCGGGTATTTTTCATTATTTAGGATAAATTATAATATTGAATCTAATATTTTAGCACTGCCTTCTAATGCTAATGAAACATATACAAAATAGTTATAAGAATGATATTAGCGTTCTCGTTACCTTTGTCAGATGAGAAGGGAAACTAAATGCTGAAGGAACTGTGTCATTTATTCTTGGCTTTATTCTCATGGAAACAATGTTTTATTTCGATGGCCTAATTTGTTACGTCTCGGAGCAGCTGACGACTTACTCAGTAATTCTAGTCTATGTATTGGGAACATAAAATAAATTATCATTCGCTTAGTGACCGAGGAAACCCAGAGAATAAATCGGAATGAAATCTGAACACAAATGTTACAGTTTATTCTTACCGATGGAAAGTGATCTCGGAACCATTTTTCTAAATAAATGTAAATGGCGTGTTATTTATGGACGCTCTTTAACTGCTGTGGTTCTCAGCGTTCCATTCTAAATTGGGCGTGAAAGACCGCTTAATTTTGCTCAGAGGCCTCTATCAGGCTTGAGGTTCTTTTACGTGCCGTAAATCTACGACACAGGACGAACGGCTTTATTTCCCTTCCGAAGGAAGTCATGCTAAGGATTTTTACGCCCGAAAAAATTCATCGTCCTCCGCCGGGTTTGAACCCGCGACCTTGGGAATATAAAGTTAGCATGGTAACCACTACACCACGGAGGGCGTCGAACCATTTTTCTGGTGGTTGGTACAATAATGCAGAATAGAAGTGCACCATGTTAATAATAAAACCCTAATGCCCTTAAATCACTTGACTTTTAAAGCCTTTTAAGCGTACTGAACATACGGCAGAAAGTATGGTTGCCACTCGCCGACGCGCGAGAGATTTCAATTAGCGACAGTAACACCAGCGCCAGCGGTGAGTCTAGGTAATATATTCCAAGGTCTTTGATTTCTTCTAACACATCACTTACTATTGTTTTGCATCTCTGTTTAGAAAGCGACACAAGTCATTAGACAACGTTAAATTTAAATGTGGTACTGCAATGCTTTTTAATCTTTTAAGGGCAAGTTTGAAGAGTTCCCCTTTTAAATCTCGTTCATAATATTGCTCATTAAAACGTACGGAACGAATTATCCCTTCTACATTACTGAATCCACCACGTACAACACTCTCAAGAAGCTTGAACAATCACAATCACTTTTAGCTATTCAAGATATTTCAACAGTTCATCCTCTATGAAATTCATCACCTCCTCAATTGCATCTTCACGAAGAAAAAAACCACAGTATTAATCTGGATCACTTCACACACCAACTTACATGGAAATGATTTAACCGACAAAGCAGCCAAAGATGCAACAAAGCTTCCAATTGCAAATCCAAGTGCGAAAATTCCATATCAAGATATCAATGCTCATTTGAAAAGAACTCTCCGCGATAAATGAAAAACCTCTTGGGTTACGTCTCCCCAAAGTAAACTGCACGATGCAAGAGGTAATTCTACAGCACCTTTTTCAGTCAAATTCCTAAATCGCCGTGACGAGATACTCATAACTAGAATCCGAATTGGACATACAAAACTTACACACTCTTACATCCTCTCTAAAGAAAAGCCACCACAATGCACAACCTGCAATACAAGAAACAGTATCCAGCACATAGTCGAGAACTGCCCGCGTTACCAACTCTACAGGAAAAAACTCAAGATCCCAGATAGCCTAAAGCTGTCAATGAAGGACTCGAGCTTATGTCATAGACTGAAACAGTTTTTTAAATGCACCAAATTGGATGATAAATTATTGTAAAATTGCTTCACAATGCAATCTCACTGTAAACAATGTATGTGACTTTGTTTAATATTTTAAGCTTGGGAAATATTGTAAAGTTAATGTACCATCGATTACTAGATTGTCGACTCCGTGGTGGGGGTAAGGGGGTCGAATAGGGCGCTTTATAAAACCTTTCGCACGGCTGTTGTTACAACTAACATAGCGTCGATAATATAACCAACTTCTATATCGACCGAGCGTGCGATTCTGTACCCTCCCTTCCCTCGCGTATTCAACGCAGGAATTATCTACCGAAGTTCTTTCGAAGTCGCATCTCACGCACCAATGAACTGTTACCGAACATTTCCAAATAGTTGATTTAACGTTTCTGTGTGAGAAATTGAAAAGTCGGGTAAATTATTCATAGTGCCCGAGATGTGACTTAGAAAGAAGTTCGGTAGCTAATTCCTGAAAAGAAAATGATCAGCAAGAAGAAATCCACGTTTAATTGAACTTATTTCTGCTGTATACAACAAATTAGATTTTTTTTATATAATCAGATGAGAAGCACAGTATTTATATGAAATTGGGATTGTGCAGAAATACATGTTTCTACCTCTCTTTGAGTAGAATTAAAATCCTGTTTGATATATGAGCACATCAATTATACTTTCACATTGAATTAATGCATTCTGTAAGTGGAGGAAAACTGGAAGGGATGCCAACAAGGTTAAATGTAATGCAATTTTTTTGTACATACCAAGTTAATAATATTATTGAAAAATTCCATTAAAAACTAGTGTAAAAACAGCATAGATGCACACAAAAATTCTAAATGAAGAAAGGATAACTATGTACAAAAAAAACAGCACTACCTGTTTCAAGAAGAAAACAAAAGTGTTATGCTAATGTTTGTATTAATGAATTAAGTTTTGAATACCAGAAGTTGCATTTCAATGTATACACATATACATTTTTTGCATAAGATTACAGAAGTTCCTCAGAGAGGGACCTCAAATTTGAAACTCTCTCCTGTAGTATTAACATATAGCAGCACCGTAACATTTGTACACGAGACAATGTCAGCAACTAGTGGCATAACTTTTATCAATCGTACTATTTTGCATTCTTGTAATAACTTTGGTTAAAATGTGTATCTTTCACAAATACAGAAAAAGCAAATTATTACAATTAGAATAACATATACTGCACAATGAAAATAAGAAACTAGATAAATGCACCATTTGTTTAAAATCTACTTGTCTTTACAACACAAGGAATACTAGACTCTTCAGTTTCTGAGACCAAATATCCTGCATGGTAATCAACACTGGCAAAGAAAACATGTAGTTTTAGAAACAAAATTTAAAACTCCAATATATCTGGTTGTATGACAAATTACCATATGCTTGGTATTTTGTCTGTCAAGTGAAGCATCTTTTTGAGTACATATCCTAATCTATATTGGTAACAGTTTAAGCAATGCACTATATGCTGCTTCAGCTCTTTGCTTAGCATATATTTCTTGGGCTGCAGGACTCGACAGAGTGTATGCCATATAAGCAACTGAGGGAGCGATTACAGTCTCAAAGTGAGAAACCTGCACATTTCATTTATGCCAAGAGTGAGGGATTTGCAATTGCATTTAAGGATTTTCAACTGCAACAGTTTCATTTCAATGCATATAACTCCTGTGGAACAAATTCTGGCATAAAATAAAGCTGATATGACTCTTATAGTTTGTAACATTACAAAACTGAAGATTATTATTCAATAGGAATGGCAAGCACACCACACTAAAATATCAGTGCCCATATCTTCCCTTCATATATATTGTCTTTATATGACTTGGATGAATACAACTGCAAGTAAAACAGAAAAATGCCCATTCCACACAATAATACAGGAGTTGAACATTAAGGTAATAACAATGAGTCACAAAAGCCTTGGCTATTGAAGCACTGAGCTGACATCAATTATTTTCAATTATGTTATAATTATGTTTGGAAGCCATATGCAACAACAGCTGTGTGTATAATTTGTGCAGTTTCATCTCACAATACATATAAAAGATTGTATTAAATTAATTAATCAAAGAATAATTTCTGCTCATAATATCACGACAAAAATGGAGTAGAAACTCCTTGATTATGAAAATGTTTAATTCCATACTACCAATTAATTTGCATCTATAATAGCTGTAAAGTAAAAGCAACAATTCCTTGTTTTACATTTATAAACAATTACTTAAAATTGTGCAGTGTTTACAAACTTAAATCACACAGACGTTCTGCATAGGACAGTTACTAATTTTACTGTGATATATTCATAGATATACCAAAGAATTCTTTAAGTAGTTTATTTCAGATTGTTATATTTGTGTCATTGATGCATAAGTTTGGCCTAGTTAGTGCAAATTTTGCATTTTGTTTGGCTATATTGAAGATGGCTAAAAATTCTATGCATCCTGGACTTTTGTTTTTAAAAATGACAAGAATCAAGTTTATATATTAAGAAGGAAGATGTAACACTCGACTTTTAAGTCATACCTGCTGCTGACACTGTAATATTTAAAATGAAAGTAACAATACACATAATAATACAAGGATATGCAAATCTAATATTATTAACTATTATGTGCGTTTACTAACACATGTATAAGTTTTTCATTTTCAGTTCCAAAAACCACATATTTTTGAAGTTACTTATTCATGCATTCCTATTTGTGCCATATCTGTTGCATAATGATAAAAGCACAAAACAGGTAGAAATGGAATTTATGCATTTTCAGCAATATATTTATGAGAATAAATCGAAGGCAGTGACATTCTTTATCATTGCTACAGAGGTATTTAGACATGATGAAGGTATAAATAAATAAATAAATAAATAAATAAATAAATACATAAATAAAAAAGTTACAAAACATTTGTCACTGCATGATAAAGCAAACTTTGTAACAAATCATTTCCAAGCAACTCACCCCAAAGTACTATTTAGCTAGCCAGATTGTTACAACGCATTTGTCACTGACTGATAAAGCAAACCTTGCAACAATTCATTTCCAAGCTACTTGCCCAAAAGTAATAATTAGTTGGCCACATTATTACAAACATAAAAACTCGTATCCAAGCAACTCGCCCAAAGGTATTAATTAGCTTGCCACATTATTACAAACATAAAAATTCATATCCAAACAACTTGCCCAAAAGTATTAATTAGTTTGCCACATTATTACAAACAAAAGTTCATATCCGAGCAACTCGCCCAAAAGTATTAATTAGTTTGCCACATTATTAGAAACATAAAAACTCATGTCCAAGCAACTCGCCCCATGGTATTAACTAGCTTGCCACATTATTACAAACATAAAAATTCATATCCAAGCAACTCGCCCCATGGTATTAATTAGCTTCCCACATTATTAGAAACATAAAAATTCATATCCAAGCAACTTGCCCAAAAGTATTAATTAGTTTGCCACATTATTACAAACATAAAAATTCATATCCGAACAACTCGCCCCATTGTATTAATTAGCTTGCCACATTATTAGAAACAAAAAAATTCATATCCAACTACTCGCCCCATGGTATTAATTAGCTTGCCACATTATTAGAAACATAAAAACTCATGTCCAAGCAACTCGTCCCATGGTATTAATTAGCTTGCCACATTATTACAAACATAAAAATTCATATCCAAACAACTTGCCCAAAAGTATTAATTAGTTTGCCACATTATTACAAACAAAAGTTCATATACGAGCAACTCGCCCAAAAGTATTAATTAGTTTGCCACATTATTACAAACATAAAAATTCCTATGTGAGCAACTCGCCCAAAAGTATTAATTAGTTTGCCACATTATTACAAACATAAAAATTCATATCCGAGCAACTCGCCCAAAAGTATTAATTAGTTTGCCACATTATTACAAACATAGAAATTCATATCCGAGCAACTCGCCCAAAGGTATTAATTAGTTTGCCACATTATTACAAACACAAAAATTCATATCCAAGCAACTCGCCCAAAGGTATTAATTAGTTTGCCACATTATTACAAACACAAAAATTCATATCCGAGCAACTTGCCCAAAAGTATTAATTAGTTTGCCACATTATTACAAACACAAAAATTCATATCCGAGCAACTCGCCCAAAGGTATTAATTAGTTTGCCACATTATTACAAACACAAAAATTCATATCCGAGCAACTCGCCCAAAAGTATTAATTAGTTTGCCACATTATTACAAACACAAAAATTCATATCCGAGCAACTAGTCCAAAGGTATTAATTAGTTTGCCACATTATTACAAACACAAAAATTCATATCCGAGCAACTCGCCCAAAGGTATTAATTAGTTTGCCACATTATTACAAACACAAAAATTCATATCCAAGCAACTCGCCCAAAGGTATTAATTAGTTTGCCACATTATTACAAACACAAAAATTCATATCCGAGCAACTTGCCCAAAAGTATTAATTAGTTTGCCACATTATTACAAACACAAAAATTCATATCCGAGCAACTCGCCCAAAGGTATTAATTAGTTTGCCACATTATTACAAACACAAAAATTCATATCCGAGCAACTCGCCCAAAAGTATTAATTAGTTTGCCACATTATTACAAACACAAAAATTCATATCCGAGCAACTCGCCCAAAGGTATTAATTAGTTTGCCACATTATTACAAACACAAAAATTCATATCCGAGCAACTCGTCCAAAGGTATTAATTAGTTTGCCACATTATTACAAACATAAAATTTCCTATCTGAGCAACTCGCCCAAAAGTATTAATTAGTTTGCCACATTATTACAAACACAAAAATTTATATCCGAGCAACTCGCCCAAAGGTATTAATTAGTTTGCCATATTATTACAAACATAAAAATTCATATCCGAGCAACTTGCCCAAAAGTATTAATTAGTTTGTCATATTATTACAAACATAAAAATTCCTTTCTGAGCAACTCGCCCAAAAGTATTAATTAGTTTGCCACATTATTACAAACACAAAAATTCATATCCAAGCAACTCGCCCAAAGGAATTAATTAGTTTGCCATATTATTACAAACATAAAAATTCATATCCGAGCAACTTGCCCTAAAGTATTAATTAGTTTGCCACATTATTACAAACACAAAAATTCATATCCGAGCAACTCGACCGAAGGTATTAATTAGTGTGCCATATTATTACAAACACAAAAATTCATATCCGAGCAACTTGCCCAAAAGTATTAATTAGTTTGCCACATTATTACAAACACAAAAATTCATATCCGAGCAACTCGCCCAAAGGTATTAATTAGTTTGCCATATTATTACAAACATAAAAATTCATATCCGGGCAACTTGCCTAAAAGTATTAATTAGTTTGCAACATTATTACAAACATAAAAATTCCTATCTGAGCAACTCGCCCAAAAGTATTAATTAGTTTGCCATATTATTACTAACATATAAATTCATATCCGAGCAACTTGCCCAAAAGTATTAATTAGTTTGCCATATTATTACAAACATAAAAATCCATATCCGAGCAACTTGCCCAAAAGTATTAATTAGTTTGCCATATTATTACAAACATAAAAATTCATATCCGAGCAACTTGCCCAAAAGTATTAATTAGTTTGCCATATTATTACAAACATAAAAATTCCTATCTGAGCAACTCGCCCAAAAGTATTAATTAGTTTGCCTCATTATTAGAGACATAAAAATTCATATCCGAGCAACTCGCCCAAAAGTATTAATTAGTTTGCCACATTATTACAAATATAAAAATTCCTATCTGAGCAACTCGCCCAAAAGTATTAATTTGTTTGCCACATTATTACAAACATAAAAATTCATATCCAAGCAACTCGCCCAAAGGTATTAATTAGTTTGCCATATTATTACAAACATAAAAATTCATATCCTAGCAACTCGCCACATGGTATTAATTAGTTTGCCACATTATTACGAACAAAAAATTCAAATCCAAACAACTCGCCCTAAAGCATTAATTAGTTTGCCACATCATTACAAACATAAAAACTCACATCCAAACATCTCGCCCAAAAGTATTAATTAGCTTGCCACATTATTACAAACATTGGTCAGTGCATAATAAAGGAAAAAAATTGTAAAAATTCATAACCAAGTAACTCACCCTAAGGTATTAATTACATAACAAGATTGGGCAGACATGGTGCCTATGACATGATACAGCTAAATTTATTTGCTGATTCTTATACTACATTAGAAACAAAGCAATGCTATTGAAATGAAGAATAATTAATTCAAGTGAGTTTACCAACATTTTCACCACATTTAACGTATCTATATGCCAATAGTATAGAATGCATTTTTCCCTTGGTTTCATTAATGTTATTTGCCAAAAGAAATTAAGGAAACAAATTAAGTGATCATACCTTAACAATTCACCTCACTTATTCTATAATACTGTTTTTCCAATGTAGATAACGCATGCTGAAGCAAAGCAAACAACACAAAGTAGTCTTTCTGAACCATTGCCGATTACAGATTGATACCCAAAATGTGTGCAGCCAAAATAAAACAGCCCAGACTGATGGTTTTTAAGTGTGCTTAAAAGCAACCACATATTATAAATTTACTGCATGTAAAAGAACTTCTCATGATGAAATCCTGGCACACAGGTAGTACTGGTATGCTGGCAATTGATAGCATCATTGACAAAAGACTGTTTAAAAACATTATTTTTGTCAAATGCATTTAGGCTACCCTGAAACAAATGACAGAAAACTGTGCAAATATATGTTTATACAGGTGCGGCTCGTCAATATGTGCTACAGCACAATGATTATTTTACTGAAAATAGCACCTCATTACGTATTAAACATATATTCAATTATTATTGCATATTTTCTTTCACTTTACTAATTTTAACCGATTTTATATATGCCGCGCGCTGCGCGCTAGTGTTGGTCGCTCATTAGTGTAAATGCCACGCATATTTCGCATACACGCAATCGGTCTTGCTTTGGTGCTACATAGATCCTCTGTCCGTCGGCGGGAATACTGACCAATCCACGCGTGCCAAACGTCGATGGGCGATTTGAAATCTCTTCTCCGATTGGCTGTATTTAGCTAGAATTGTGCTACCATTGTCTGGAGCACAGGATATCCCGCCGCTTGCTGTTGTAATATAACTACTGCCATCTATGTGGCGTTGATGTATTTACTTCTGCTGCCGTGTTTGATACCAATGGCAATAGACTGGGTCTAATGTAACGTAGCTCAGAGAGAATAACATTATCGGGAGATGCACATATGGAGCAGCTGTTGGCATCACTTAGATTAGATTAGGAAGCATTCTGTATGTTCGTTTAGGCCAGAAAGCCACTGAACATAGAACTTGTCAAGGCATATACATGTATACATATAATTCAAAATCTTCTCGGGCTTCTAGCCAGGTAAAAACTTGGCTTGACACCAAGGTTTCGAAGAAGTGCATCTTCCTCGTCTTCAGGGTGAACTGAAGAGGAAGATGCACTTCTTCGAAACGTTGGTGTCAAGCCAAGTTTTTACCTGGCTAGAAGCCCGAGAAGATTTTGAATTAACACGTCGCCAGGAAAGCTTTAGTTCTTATGTATACATATGTTTATATACTATATACTATGAAAAAAAATTTATAAAGCTCTAGTGCTAAAAGCATAGGTTACAAAAACAACAGAATACTTTTTTTTTTTTTGCATGCACATAAAAACAAAGA
This sequence comes from Hymenopus coronatus, assembly GCA_030762935.1. Classification (NCBI taxonomy): domain Eukaryota; kingdom Metazoa; phylum Arthropoda; class Insecta; order Mantodea; family Hymenopodidae; genus Hymenopus; species Hymenopus coronatus. The sequence continues at coordinate 176,755,995 of CM060896.1, forward strand.
GTATCAATATATAGTGTTAAAATGTATAAATAAATAAATAAATAAATAAATATAATTTCATTATATGTAAAACTAATGTTATGTCAGATGATAGTTTTCAAATTATCGATATAATAGTTACTAGTAGCAATCATATAAACTAAAACATGATTATTGTATTATGTACTCTTCATAAATGACAACAAATTACAATACATATTTACAAATATGTTATATAATTTCCAATGCAAAGACTTACAATTATGTACTAGAGTACTACTTACTTTGTAACAACAAAATATAATCGTGAAATACTCCATTCCGGTCTAAAACTCAGGTTATGTTCGACCTTAATATTTCTATTGTGTGTATAAACATGAATTCTGTGAGCAGCTTGATGAACTATCCCTTCTTTAGGAGGACACTAGAGGAAAAAGTTCATGTGTAGCAGTTAGGGAGGCAAACTCCAACTCTTAATATAACGCAATCAGCAAAAGGAGGGAGAAATAATTCATACACCAAGCGGTTTAACCCCAAAATTTATGAAAATGTGTGGGTATGTGGATGCCAAGAAAGAAATGTTTGTTTTTGTTTTCCATGCTTGCTCTTTGGAAATAGTGATGCTTGGAGCACAACAGGAGTTACAGACCTTGGACATATGAATGTGCTGATTAATAAGCATAAGCAAAATGTAAAACATTTAAACAACGTGCTTGACCTAAGTGCTTTAGGCAGTACAAATATTGTTACTCAGTTAAGCCGTGCTTATCAAGAAGCAAAGCAAAGCACAGGTATGTGTTGTCGCGCATAATTGACTGCATCAAGTTTTGTGGTGCATTTGAGCTTGCCTTAAGGGGACATGACGAGACTGAATCTTCTGAAAATCCTGGCGTCTTTTTAGGGCTAATTGATTTCATAAGCGATATTGACAGTGCTGTGAAGGAACACATGGACTCAAGCCAAATTTTCAAAGGGACCTCCAAAACTATCCAGAACGAACTACTGGATTGTATGTAAGAAGTTTGTCGGAAAGTGATTACCGAGGAAATGAAAGAAGCTAACTTTGTAGCTGTTATGGCAGATGAAACCACAGACGTTTCTCACCAGTCCCAACTTGTAATAGTATTTAGATACGAGAAAAATGGTTTACCGTATGAGAGATTTTGGGGATTTTTGAAACCAGAGGGACAAAACGCAGAGGCAATTTCTGAAAGCATATTAAAAGTGCTCAATGAATTATTCAGAGGCAAACCTCATAAAATAATTGCCCAAACGTATGATGGAGCCTCGGTAATGAGTGGCGCAGTTGGCGGAGTGCAAGCAAAAGTCAAATCTCATTTTCCAAATGCACAGTATATTCACTGCTATGCACATCAGTTGAATTTAGCAATGGAACATGCAGCTTCGCAGAATAAGTCTGCCAGAATATTTTTTCTTAATCTCTCAGCTTTTCCTGCCTTTTTCTCAAGATCCCCACAGCGTTTAACCGCCCTAGAATCTGCAGTAGCCAGAAGAGTTCCTGGTGGTTCTGCAACTAAGTGGAATTTTAGATCCAGGACTGTTAGTGTAGTGTATGAAAATCAGGAAGAATTGCTGGAGTGTTTTTCGGAGTTGGAAAATTCTGCCCACGATAAGACTTGTCTAGAAGCAAATGGACTTCGGCGTTACTTAGAAGATAGCAAATTCCTTTCCTTGTTGAATTTTTTTCAGAGATTAATTCTTCATGTTGATGTACTTTATAATCAGCTGTATTCAAAATCAATTGAGGCAGTTAAAGTAGAAAATGCGGTGTCTTCATTCATTCAGTACATCTGTGATATTCGATAGGCAGCCGACGGTATATCTATGTTTACATTTGATTCAATGAGCAAACGCCAGAAGGTAGAGTCCTTGAAGATAGAGGTATGTGATCGCATTATTGAGGAGGCTAGACGTCGTCGTTTTCAGTCCTTGAGTCATCTCGATGCAGCTAAGTTGTTAGATTGTACATTTTTTGAAAGCTTTATAAATAAGTTTCCCGAGAGTGAAGTTCAAACTGTCGTGGACACATATACAATGCTGAACAAGAAAATGCTAAAGACGCAACTGAGCGTTCTGTAAGCGAGGTCTGACTTTAGAAGCATTGATGGGGCTGTGCAGTTGTTGTAATATATACTTTCTAATAATTTGGAAGATTCATTTTCGGAAGTGACTATTTTGTTAAAAATTTTGATCACAACACCAATGACCACTGCTGAACCAGAAAGATGCTTTTTGTGCTTAAAACGTTTAAAAACATTCTTGCGAAACGCCATGTCACAAGATCACCTTAATGCTCTGGCAATGCTGTCCATGGAAAAGAGCATCGCATCTAAGATGGAGGGATTAACACCAGAGTCATCGATAAGTTCTATAGCAGGAAGGAGTGCCGTATGGACTTCGTATTTCGCCATTAGTAAGATAATATGTAAGCATGTGTACACATACGAATATACTGTAGCACACACATTATTTTGTTCACCAGCCGCCACTGTGTTTATATATCATTCATCAGCATTTCATAATATGATTTAGATTGTTTAATGCAAGAAAAGTATTGTAAATGCAAATAATACTGTGCATTGAATGTAAATTTATACAAGCTTGTACTAAAATGCCAACACACATTTAATTACAAGATAGCTGAGGTAAACAATAAATTAGTCATAAGTCTGCAATGCAGTATATGGTTAGTTTAAGTTATATAACGAATGTCAAGTATACACTCCAGGAAAAAGGGAACAAAGTAGTGGTTATGCTTAAGATAAAAATATTGCTTAAAATCTGGCATTGTTTCACTAAGAATTATATGTATAGTGTACACATTAGTTAATTTTGTAGTGAATTATTTTTCTGCGTGAGAGAATATGAAACAATTATTAAAGTGTCTTTTCACAAAGTTATTACAACCAAGCGGCAGCATTTTTCAGGTTAGGTAATGACTGATTCTTTATTCCTGTGTTCTGTAAGCTTCTTACCTTTCAGTATAATTCGGGAAACGAAACAATTTAATTCCCTTAATCCTCCATGTAGCAGGACAACCTCAGAAGGCAATGTTTTCTTTCAGTAGACTTTGTGCATTTTACAGTTATGAAATTACGGCCACGTTAATTTTTTTCAAATTCAAAACATGTCGTCAAGATGACCAAAATTAATACTAGGAAACAGAATGCCAGTATGGGCTATTGCATAGATTACGTCTATTGCTTCACAGTTCTGTTACCTAATGTGTGAATAAACGGAATTAACTGATAATAAGTTTCTATCTTTATAATTATATTTCAGAATTTTCCTTTATTTAGTCCACCAATTTTGTCGTGGAACCTTGACTCGACACCGGAAGTCCCTATTCCAGTCGCCAGGCTTTGCTCTGTAGATGATTTATACCTTCCTCTTTGAAAATATGTTGCTTTACATATTCAAGATAATCGAGTAGTCTATTTGTGATAAATACTGAGCATCGTAACTCAGCTAGCTAACGAACGCTCTCAAAAATTGTTAGAAGATGTACATTACAGCTCCTTCTCAGTATACAGTAGTAAACATATACCTAAAAATGAAGAGTTAGTGGTGCACAAGAATACCCAAATCAGCATTATTGAAAAATAAGGAACGTCTATTGCTACTCAAAACTATTACATTTACACAAAATGCTAGCTTCTTAGTAACTTAAATCACTAATTGTTTCAACTTGAGTGTCTGTAGCTATATTTTTACTTCTAGTCAACTAAATATGAGAAATAAGAGCCGTGCTGCTATCTATGATTAGCAGCTGGAGGTTCGTACTCGCTGCGTTAGCGCCTCACGTGGCGACAAATACCACCAAAGTAAACACGTAAGGCAGGGTAAAATAATTAATGCCGGACTAGATTGATCGTGTCATGGATCGTTGTCAACTCAATGATGGAAGTATGAGGTCCAAATCTTTGCGACGGATTTGTTTACAACTGACGTTGTGTCTAGAATATAACCAACTCTGTATCGACCGAGCGGCACTTCCACTCTCCCGTGTATTGAGCGCAAGTCGCTAAAATACCAAACTTGGTATACAAGTTTAGTACCTCCCAAGGATGCGACAAGAAAATTCCCCTTTAAATAGAAAAATTTTCGAAAATTTTGATTTTCCCAAAAATGGCTGTAACGATTTTCATTAAATTAGCGTACATTAAAGATATTTACATGAATAAAGAGATCTTCAGAGGCTATCCCCAGAAAATTCAAGATACACACATACAACTTTAAATAGAAGAGTTTGAAAGTTGCGACATGAAGTTTCGGACAAGTCAAAGTGTGAGCTAATCGACTGCTATATTCGTTTGGTGTCGTTTTGAAACAGCGTGTGTGTGTGTGTGTGTGTGTGTGTCTGTGTCTGTGTCTGTGTCTGTGTGTGTATGTGTGCGCGCGTGCGTGGGTGCGTGTGTGTGTGAGAGAGAGAGAGAGAGAGAGAGAGAGAGAGAGAGAGAGAGAGAGAGAGAGAGAGAGAGAGAGAGAGAGATAGGTCAAAAAATATAAAAGAATGCAGGAAACAATGTTGGCAATCTAGTTAAAAGTCTGATGTGTTACACTCACATGACTTCCTCTAGCTGCTCTACAAACCTCCTACAAAAGATTATTCTTCTTTGTACACAATGCTAATCGAGATAAATATTAGCAGAATGTTATTACTTAGTTCCTGATAAATAGAAGAGAATAAGGACATGCGCTATGTTAAAATGGTTGTAAAATGTTTTAAAAGCTATCATCATGCGATTGTCATTGTAAATCATTTCTTTGCTTGGCCAGGAGTAGAACAAAAGAAAAGCGGACACTTCCTGTCTGAGAAAAGTTTAAGTACTTCACAATTGAAACCAATAACAAGGAGTATCTCAGAAACGGTTACCTTCACAACAAAAACGTAAAGGACATAAATTGTGTGTTTTGTCGTGATGTACATTTTTTGTGTAGTGAGTTTTTTTCTATCTCTTACGGTTTAGCAGTTAAGCAACATTCATCCAGAATAAAGAGGTCTTAAGAGGCTATTCCCAAAAAATTCCAGATATACATTTTATTTCGGGCATAAATAGCTTTAAAATACGGGATTTTAATCAAAATCGCTGGAGTCATTTTTAAGAAAATCAACATTTTCGAAAATTTTTCTATGTAAAGGGTAGTTTGAGGTAGGGGGATTTTTATGAAAATCTTCATGTCGCATCCTTGCAAGATATTAAACCTAAATACAAAGTTTGGTATTTAACGGTCTTTTCATTTTGGGGCTATGCTGTCCACACACACACACACACACACACACACACACACACACACACACAGACACACACACGGACCTTTTTTTAAAAATCTGATTTGTTCCATTCACATGACTTTCTCTACAACTCTGCAATAAATTATTGTTAAAAAGCTTATGCTTCTATTTACTTCCTGCCAATCGAGAAAAAAAATAGCAGAAATAGTCTTATTACTTGCTTCCTTGTAAGTAGAAGCGAAATAAGGGAGTACCATAGGTTAAAGTGATGGTCAAAAGCTGGTTGCTATGTGACTGAAGTTTCTTTGTTTGTGTGCACACGAGTTCACAAAGTCCTGTATAAGAAAAGTATGTTTTTTATAGCTGAAACCAAAAACAAGAAATGTCTAAAAAAAAAATCAACTCCACGAAAAAAAATGTATATAACATAAATTGTGTGTTTTAAAGTACTCTATATTTGTTGTGTGGTAAGTTTTTGTCCATCTTTTACGGTTTAGCAGTTATACAGAATTCCGTAAAATTGACCCAGAATAAAGTTGCCTTCAGAGGCTATATCCAGAAAATTCAAAATATACAATTCAAATATTTGTCAGGTAAATATCTTTAATATACGATATTTTAATCAAAATTGTTAGCCATTTTTTAGAAAATCAAAATTTTCGAAAAAAGTTCTATGTAAAGGGTAGTTTGGGGTGAGAGGATTTTTCTCAAAATCTTCGTGTCCCATCCTTGGAAGATACTAAACTTAAATACCAAGCTTGGTATTTACCGACTTTTCGTTTTTGAGTCGTTTTACCGACTTTTTCACAGGCACACGGACACACACACGGACCTTTTTCTGAAAATACCTTTTTAGGATACAGGGGACCCTAAAACATATATTTCCGGTGAAATCTCTGTATTGAATTTTTTGGTGGAGTGCAATACCTTCCTTATACACTATGTACATAGTGCATATAGGGAAAGTTAAAATGCTTTTTTCGGACTCAGGGGTCCCCAAAACATATATTTCCTGTGAAATCTCGATATCGAATTTTTGGGTGCATTACAATGCCTTCTCTATCCATATGTACATTGTACATATGGGGCTAGAGAAAGTAAAAATAAAATTAATATCTTAAATTTTCTGGGAATAGCCTCTGAAAACATCTTTATTTTGGATACATTTTGCAGAATTTTATTTCACTTCTATTTACAAGGTAGCAAGTAATAAGACTATTTCTCCTAATTTTTTGTCGAATAGTATGAAGTAGATAGAAGAATAACTTTTTAATAATAATTTGTTTCAGAGACGTAGAGAAAGTCATGTGAATGGAGTACATCAGAATGTTACCCAGTTCATTTACATACGTAACGTAACGTAACCTCGATACCTGCCGTTCATAGTCAATGTATCGAATAAAGAAAGCATCGGCTTTGCAAAGTATCAGGGTATAGAGTAATAATGAAACGTTTTGAGACGCCGGGAACAAAAGTCGAATAAGTAGCACTTTGACACTAAACACCTTTGATTATTGGTTTATTATACGCTGCTGAAGCAAATATTACATTATGCGTCTATAACGGTTTTGGAATTTAAAACGTTCATGCGTATAAACAAAGCGGTTCTCTGAACGAGTTCATTAACGAAAGTGAACTTGTATTAGGATTTCTATCATTTAAAGGAACGTGACACAATAATAACATTAGCTGTAGTCGACACTAGATGACACTATCCTTGCAGACAGTTATATCAACTGTTTTTTAAGATACGTCAATTAATTTGTTTTGACCAATTTTACCTCTGGTTTCTTTATCCGCGTTAATCTGCATAGCATTGCTTACTGTATATTCAGCAATTAGGAACATTTAAAACGTTCACATTCGTCTCGTAGCCAAGTTGTCCAAGAAGAAATCCTCATTTTTATTTTACATCACAGTTTACATTGCACTAGTTTTAAATTGTTTTGGTAACTGCGGTATTTTCACATTTTTCGTGTGTGATATTTACAAAATTATGTTATATAAATTTAGTAGAGTAATGTTCACTTTACTTTAGTGTAGTGGACTCTGATCTTGTCTTTGTGTCCATTAGGATGAACACCAAACTTCAATATTTCAAGTTTAGCGCAAGCAAATGAAAGTTTATTTTCACACCAATGCATAATACAGCGCTTTTGCTCTTTAGCCGCATTTGAAGCTTTGAACTACTACTTCTGTTTTTGAGCTTGTGTTGCCATCTTGATTCCTAAATTATTTTGCTCGACATAAAATGTGCAAAGTGTTAACCAAAAGGGGAACTACAGTGTTAAATAAATTATGTACTTATTTAGCGTGTTTAGTTATTTACTTTCAGGCAAATAAAACAAAGGAAAATATTAACAGAAAGGTTGTATAAATGTTTTTTTTTTTCGCCCGTTTAGTTATAAGAGGCTAGCAGTTAATTTCCCTTATATTACATTTCAGTTAGAATGTGTTTACAGTGCGAGCACGTTTATCAAGCGTCAGGACACTATGTATACTCACAGGAGTCAAATGTGTTTGATCTTAGGAGCACGTTTATCAAGCGTGAGGACACTCTGTGAATAGTCACAAGATTCAAATGTGTTTGACAGTAGGAGCACGTATATCAAGCGTCAGGACACTGTGTATACTCACAGGAGTCAAATGTGTTTACAGTGGGAGCACGTTTATCAAGCGTCAGGTCACACTGTGTATTGTCACAGAAGTCAAATGTGTTAGTAGGAGCACGTTTATCAAGTGTCAAGACACTCTGTGTATACTCACAGAAGTCAAATGTGTTTGATAGTAGGAGCACGTTTATCAACCGTCAGGACACTCTGTGTATACTCACAAGAGTCAAATGTGTTGAATAGTAGGAGCACGTTTATGAAGCGTCAGGACACTGTGTATATTCATAGAAGTCAAATGTGTTTGATAGTAGGAACACGTTTATAAGCGTCACGATACTCTGTGTGTACTCACAAGAGTCAAATGTCTTTGATAGCAGCAGCACGTTTATCAAGCGTCAGGACACTGTGTATACTCACAGAAGTCAAATGTGTTTGATAGTAGGAGCACGTTTATCAAGTGTCAAGACACTCTGTGTATACTCACAGAAGTCAAATGTAATTGATAGTAGGAGAACGTTTATCAAGCATCAGGACACTCTGTGTATACTCACAGAATTCAAATGTGTTTGATAGTAGGAGCACGTTTATCAAGCGTCAGGACGCTCTGTGTGTACTCACAAGAGTCAAATGTGTTTGATAGTAGCAGCACGTTTATCAAGCGTCAGGAAACTGTGTATACTCACAGAAGTCAAATGTGTTTGATAGTAGGAGCACGTTTATCAAGCGTCAGGACAATCTGTGTGTACTCACAAGAGTTAAATGTGTTTGATAGTAGGAGCACGTTTATCAAGCGTCAGGACACTGTTTATACTCGTAGCAGTCAAATATATTTGATAGTAGGAGCACGTTTATCAAGTGTCAGGACACTCTGTGTATAGTCACAGGAATAAAATGTGTTTGATAGTAGAAGCACGTTTATCAAGTATCAGGACACCTGGTGTGTATACTCACAGGAGTCAAAAGTGTTTGATAATAGGAGCACGTTTATCAAGTGTCAGGACGCTCTGTGTACACTCACAGGAGTCAAATGTGTTTGATAGTAGGAGCAAGTTTATCAAGCGTCAGGACACTCTGTGTATACTCATAGGACTCAAATGTGTTTACAGTTGGAGCACGTTTATCAAGTGCCAGGACAGCCTGTGTATACTCACAGGAGTCAAATGTGTTTGATAGTAGGAGCACGTTTATCAAGCGTCAGGACACTGTTTATACTCGTAGCAGTCAAATATGTTTGATAGTAGGAGCACGTTTATCAAGTGTCAGGCCACTCTGTGTATAGTTACAGGAGTCAAATGTGTTTGGCAATAGGAGCACATTTATCAAATGTCAGGACACTGTGTATACTCACAGGAGTCAAATATGTTTGGCAATAGGCACACGTTTATCAAGCGTCAGGACACTGTTTATACTCGTAGCAGTCAAATATATTTGATAGTAGGAGCACGTTTATCAAGTGTCAGGACACTCTGTCTATAGTCACAGGAATAAAATGTGTTTGATAGTAGAAGCACGTTTATCAAGTGTCAGTACACCTGGTGTGTATACTCACAGGAGTCAAAAGTGTTTGATAATAGGAGCACGCTTATCAAGTGTCAGGACGCTCTGTGTACACTCACAGGAGTCTGATGTGTTTGATAGTAGGAACACGTTTATCAAGCGTCAGAACACTTGGTGTATATACTAGTAGGAGTCAAATGTGTTTGACATTCGGAGCACGTTTATCAAGTGTCAGGACACCTGGTGTGTATACTCACAGGAGTCAAATGTGTTTGACAGTAGCAGCACGTTTATCAAGCGTCAGGACACCTGGTTTGTATACTCGTAGGAGTCAAATGTGTTTAACAGCAGGAGCACGTTTATCAAGCCTCAGGACACCTGTTGTGTATACTCACAGGAGTCAAATGTGTTTGATAGTAGGAGCACGTTTATCAAGCGTCAGGACACCTGGTGTGTATACTCACAGGAGTCAAATGTGTTTGACTGTAGGAGCACGTTTATCAAGCGTCAGGACACACTGTGTATACTCATAGATCTCAAATGTGTTTTATAATAGGACCACGTTTATCAAGTGTCAGGACACTGTGTATAGTCACAGGAGTCAAAAGTGTTTGATAGTAGGAGCAGGTTAATCAAGTGTCAAGACACTGTGTATAGTCACAGGAGTCAAATGTGTTTGACAGTAGGAGCATGTTTATGAAGTGTCAGGACACTGTGTTTATACTCACAGGAGTCAAATGTGTTTGATAGTAGGAGCAGGTTTATCAAGTGTCAGGACACTCTGTGTATACTCATAGGAGTCAAATGTGTTTACAGTGGGAGCACGTTTATCAAGTGACAGGACACCCTGTGTATACTCACAGGAGTCAAATGTGTTTGATAGTAGGAGCACGTTTATCAAGTGTCAGGGCACTGTTTATACTCGTAGCAGTCAAATATGTTTGATAGTAGGACCACGTTTATCAAGTGTCAGGACACTGTGTGTATAGTCACAGGAGTCAAATGTGTTGGCAATAGGAGCACGTTTATCAAGCTTCAGGACACTGTGTATACTCACAGGAGTCAAATGTGTTTGACAGTAGGAGCACGTTTATCAAGATTCAGGACACCTGGTATATGTACGCACAGGAGTGGAATGTGTTTGACATTCGGAGCACGTTTATCAAGCGTCAGGACACCTGGTGTGTATACTCGGAGTCATATGTGTTTGACAGTAGGAGCACGTTTATCAAGCGTTAGGACACCTGATGTCTATACTCGTAGGAGTCAAATGTGTTTGACATTCGGAGCACGTTTATCAAGCGTCAGGACGCTTGGTGTGTATACTCACAGGAGTCAAATGTGTTTGACAGTAGGAGCACGTTTATCAAGCGCCAGGACACCTGGTATGTATACTCACAGGAGTCAAATGTGTTTGACATTAGGGGCACGTTCATCAAGCCTCAGGACACCTGTTGTGTATACTCACAGGAATCAAATGTGTTTGATAGTAGGACCACGTTTATCAAGCGTTAGGACCCCTGTTGTGTATACTCATAGGAGTGATTTTGTTTGACATTCGGAGCACGTTTAATAAGCGTCAGGATGCTTGGTGTGTATACTCACAGGTGTCAAATTTGTTTGACAGTAGGAGCACGTTTATCAAGCGCCAGGACACCTGGTATGTATACTCACAGGAGTCAAATGTGTTTGACAGTAGGAGCACGTTTATCAAGCCTCAGGACACCTGTTGTGTATACTCACAGGAGTCAAATGTGTTTGATAGTAGGAGCAAGTTTATCAAGCGTCAGGACACATGGTGTGTATACTCACAGGAGTCAAATGTGTTTGACTGTAGGAACAATTTTATCAAGCTTCAGGACACACTGAGTATACTCACGGAACTCAAATGTGTTTTATAGTAGGACCACGTTTATCAAGTGTCAGGACACTGTGTATAGTCACAGGAGTCGAATGTGTTTGATAGTAGGAGCACGTTTATCAAGTGTCAGGACACTGTGTATAGTCACAGGTGTCAAATGTGTTTGACAGTAGGAGTATGTTTCTAGAAGTGTCAGGTTACTCTGTGTATACTCACCGGAGTCAAATGTGTTTGATAGTAGGAGCACGTTTATCAAATGTCAGGACATTGTTTTAACTCGTAGCAGTCAAATATGTTTGATAGTAGGAGCACGTTTATCAAGTGTCAGGACACTCTGTGTATAGTCACAGGAGTAAAATATGATTTGCAATAGGAGCACGTTTATCAAGCTTCAGGACACTGTGTATACTCACAGGAGTCAAATGTATTTGGCAATAATAACACGTTTATCAAGCATCAGGACACTCTGTGTATACTCACAGGAGTCAAATGTGTTTGGCAATAGGAAAACGTTTATCAAGCGTCAGGACGCTGTGTTTACTCACAGGAGTCAAATGTGTTTGACAGTAAGAGCACGTTTATCAAGCGTCACGACACTTGGTTTTTATACTCGTAGGAGTCAAATGTGTTTCACAGTAGGAGCACGTTTATCAACCGTCAGAACACTCTGTGTATACTCACAAGAGTCAAATGTGTTGAATAGTAGGAGCACGTTTATTAAGCGTCAGGACACTCTGTGTATACTCACAGAAGTCAAATGTGTTTGATAGTAGGAGCACGTTTATCAAGCGTCACGATACTCTGTGTGTACTCACAAGAGTCAAATGTCTTTGATAGTAGGAGCACGTTTATCAAGCGTCAGAACACTGTGTATACTCACAGAAGTCAAATCTGATTGATAGGGGCACGCTTAACAAGTGTCAAGACACTCTGTATATACTTACAGAAGTCAAATGTGTTTGATAGTAGGAGCACGTTTATCAAGCGTCAGGACACTCTGTGTATACTCACAGAAGTCAAATGTGTTTGATAGTAGGAGCACGTTTATCAAGCGTCAGGACGCTCTGTGTTTACTCACAAGAGTCAAATGTGTTTGATAGTAGGAGCACGCTTATCAAGCGTCAGGACACTGTTTATACCCGTAGCAGTCAAATATATTTGATAGTAGGAGCACGTTTATCAAATATCAGGACACTCTGTGTATAGTCACAGGAATAAAATGTCTTTGATAGTAGAAGCACGTTTATCAAGTGTCAGGACACCTGGTAAGTATACTCACAGGAGTCAAATGTATTTAATAGTAGGAGCACGTTTATCAAGTGTCAGGACGCTCTGTGTATACTCACAGGAGTCAAATTTCTTTGATAGTAGGAGCACGTTTATCAAGCATTAGGACACTGCTTATACTCGTAGCAGTCAGATATGTTTGATAGTAGGAGCACGTTTATCAAGTGTCAGGACACTCTGTGTATAGTTACAGGAGTCAAATGTGTTTGGCAATAGGAGCACATTTATCAAGCGTCAGGACACTGTGTATACTCACAGGAGACAAATGTATTTGGCAATAGGAACACGTTTATCAAGCGTTAGGACACTCTGTCTATACTCACAGGAGTCAAATGTGTTTGGCTATAGGAACACGTTTATCAAGCGTCAGGACACTTGGTGTATATACTAGTAGGAGTCAAATGTGTTTGACAGTAGGAGCACGTTTATCAAGTGTCAGGACACCTGGTGTGTATACTCACGGGAGTCAAATGTGTTTGACAGCAGCAGCACGTTTATCAAGCGTTAGGACACCTGATGTGTATACTCGTAGGAGTCAAATGTGACTGACATTAGAACACGTTTATCAAGCGTCAGGACGCCTGGTGTGTATACTCATAGGAGCCAAATGTGTTTGACATTCGGAGCACGTTTATCAAGCGTCAGGACGCTTGGTGTGTGTACTCACAGGAGATAAATGTGTTTGTCGTAGGAGCACATTTATCAAGCCTCAGGACACCTGTTGTGTATACTCACAGGAGTCAAATGTGCTTGATAGTAGGAGCACGTTTATCAAGCGTCAGGACACCTGGTGTGTATACTCACAGGAGTCAAATGTGTTTGACTGTAGGAGCACGTTTATCAAAAGTCAGGACACACTGTGTATACTCATAGAACTCAAATGTGTTTTATAATAGGACCACGTTTAACAAGTGTCAGGACATTTATATAGTCACAGGAGTCAAAAGTGTTTGATAGTAAGAGCAGGTTTATCAAGTGTCAGGACACTGTGTATAGTCACAGGAGTCAAATGTGTTTGACAGTAGGAGCAGGTTTATCAAGTGTCAGGACACTCTGTGTATACTCACGGGAGTCAAATGTGTTTGATGGTAGGAGCACGTTTATCAAGTGTCAGGACACCCTGTGTATACTCACAGGAGTCAAATCTGTTTGATAGTAGGAGCACGTTTATCAGGTGTCAGGGCACTGTTTATATTCGTAGCAGTCAAATATGTTTGATAGTAGGACCACGTTTATCAAGTGTCATGACACACTGTGTATAGTCACAGGAGTCAAATGTGTGTGGCTATAGGTACACGTTTATCAAGCGTCAGGACACCCTGTGTATACTCACAGGAGTCAAATGTGTTTGGCAATTGGAACGCGTTTATCAAGCGTCAGGACACTGTGTATACTCACAGGAGTCAAATGTGTTTGACAGTAGGAGTACGTTTATCAAGCGTCAGGACACTTGGTGTATATGCTCGTAGGAGACAAATGTGTTTGACAGTAGGAAAAGTTTATCAAGCGTCATGACACCTGGTGTTTATACTCACAGGATTTAAATGTTTTTGACAGTAGCAGCACATTTATCAAGCGTCAGGACACCTGGTGTGTATACTCGTAGGAGTCAAATGTGTTTGACAGCAGGAGCACGCTTATCAAGCGTCAGGACAACAGATGTGTATACTTGCAGGAGTCAAATGTGTTTGACAGTAGGAGCACGTTTATCAAGCGTCAGGACGCTTGGTTTGTATACTCACATGAGTCAAATGTGTTTGACAGCAGGAGCACGTTTATCAAGCTTCAGGACACCTGGTATATATACACACAAGAGTCGAAAGTGTTTGACATTCGGAGCACGTTTATCAAGCGTCAGGACACCTGGTGTGTATACTCACAGGAGTAAAATGTATTTGACATTCGGAGCACGTTTATCAAGCGTCAGGACACCTTGTGTGTATACCTGGAGTCATATGTGTTTGACAGTAGGAGCACGTTTATCAAGCGTTAGGACACCCGATGTGTATACTCGTAGGAGTCAAATGTGTTTGACATTCGGAGCATGTTTATCAAGCGTCAGGACGCTTGGTGTGTATACTCACAGGAGTCAAATGTGTTTGACTGTAGGAGCACGTTTATCAAGCGCCAGGACACCTGGAATGTATACTCACAGGAGTCAAATGTGTTTGACAGTAGTAGCACGTTTATCAAGCCTCAGGACACCTGTTGTGTATACTCACAGGAATCAATTGTATTTGATAGTAGGAGCACGTTAATCAAGCGTCAGGACACCTGGTGTATAAACTCATAGGAGCTAAATGTGTTTGACATTCGGAGCACGTTTATCAAGCGTCATAATGCTTGGTGCTAATACTCACAGGTGTCAAATGTGTTTGACAGTAGGAGCACGTTTATCAAGCGCCAGGACACCTGGTATGTATACTCATCGGAGTCAAATGTGTTTGACAGTAGGAGCACGTTTATCAAGCCTTAGGACACCTGATGTGTATACTCACAGGAGTCAAATGTGTTTGATAGTAGGAGCACGTTTATTAAGCGTCAGGACACATGGTGTGTATACTCACAGGAGTCAAATGTGTTTGACTGTAGGAGCAATTTTATCAAGCTTCAGGACACACTGAGTATACTCACAGAACTCAAATGTGTTTTTAGTAGGACCACGTTTATCAAATGTCAGGACACTGTGTATAGTCACAGGCGTCAAATGTGTTTGACAGTAGGAGCAAGTTTTTAGAAGTGTCTGGACACTCTGTATATACTCACAGGAGTCAAATGTGTTTGATAGTAGGAGCACGTTTATCAAGCGTCAGGACACTCTGTGTATACTCATAGGAGTGAAATGTGATTACAGTGGGAGCACGTTTACCAAGTGTCAGGACATCCTGTGTGTACTCACAGGAGTCAAATGTGTTTGATAGTAGGAGCACGTTTATCAAGTGACAGGACACTGTTTAAACTCGTAGCAGTCAAATATGTTTGATAGTAGTAGCACGTTTATCAAGTGTAAGGACACTCTGTGTATAGTCACAGGAGTCAAATGTGTGTGGCAATAGCAGCACGTTTATCAAGCTTCAGGACACTGTGTATACTTACAGGAGTCAAATGTATTTGGCAATAGTAAAACGTTTATCAAACGTCAGGACACTCTGTGTATACTCACAGGAGTCAAATGTGTTTGGCAATGGGAAAACGTTTATCAAGCGTCAGGACGCTGTGTACACTCACAGGAGTCAAATGTGTTTGACAGTAGGAGTACGTTTATCAAGCGTCAGGACACTTGGTGTATTTACTCGTAGGAGTAAAATGTGTTTGACAGTAGGAGCACGTTTATTAACCATCAGGACACTCTGTGTATACTCACGAGTTTCAAATGTGTTGAATAGTAGGAGTACGTTTATTAAGCGTCAGAGCACTCTATGTATACTCACAGAAGTCAAATGTGTTTGATATTAGGAGCACCTTTATCAAGCGTCACGATACTCTGTGTGTACTCACAAGAGTCAAATGTCTTTGATAGTAGGAGCACGTTTATCAAGCGTCAGGACACTGTGTATACTCACAGAAGAAAAATGTGTTTGATAGGAGCACGTTTATGAAGTGTCAAGACACTCTGTATATACTTAAGGAAATCAAATGTGTTTGATAGTAGGAGCACGTTTATCAAGCGTCAGGACACTCCGTATACTCACAGAAGGCAAATGTGTTTGATAGTAGGAGCACGTTTATCAAGCGTCAGGACACTCTGTGTGTACTCACAAGAGTCAAATGTGTTCAATAGTAGGAACACGGTAATCAAGCGTCTGGACACTGTATACTCACAGAAGTCAAATATGTTTGGTAGTAGGAGCACGTTTATCAAGCGTCAGGACGCTCTTTGTGTAATCACAAGAGTCAAATGTGTTTGATAGTAGGAGCACGCTTATCAAGCGTCAGGACACTGTTTATACCCGTAGCAGTCAAATATGTTTGATAGTAGGAGCACGTTTATCAAGTGTCAGGACACTCTGTGTATAGTTACAGGAGTCAAATGTGTTTGGCAATAGGAGCACATTTATCATGCGTCAGGACACTGTGTATACTCACAGGAGTCAAATGTGTTTGGCAATAGGAACACGTTTATCAACCGTCAGGACACTCTATCTATACTCACAGGAGTCAAATGTGTTTGGCAATAGGAACACGTTAATCAAGCGTCAGGACACTTGGTGTATATACTCGTAGGAGTCAAATGTGTTTGACAGTAGGATCACGATTATCAAGTGTCAGGGCACGTGGTGTGTATACTCACAGGAGTCAAATGTGTTGGACAGTAGCAGCACGTTTATCAAGCGTCAGGACACCTGGTTTGTATACTCACAGGAGTCAAAAGTGTTTGACAGTAGCAGCACGTTTATCAAGCGTCAGGACACCTGGTGTGTATACTCACAGGAGTCAAACGTGTTTGACTGTAGGAGCACGTTTATCAAGCGTCAGGACACACTGTGTATACTCACAGAACTCAAATGTGTTTTATAGTAGGACCACGTTTATCAAGTTTCAGGACACTGTGTACAGTCACAGGAGTCAAAAGTGTTTGATAGTAGGAGCACGTTTATCAAGTGTTAGGACACTGTGTATAGTCACAGGAGAAAAATGTGTTTGACAGTAGGTGCTTGTTTATGAAGCGTCAGGACACTCTGTGTATACTCACAGGAGTCAAATGTGTTTGATAGTAGGAGCACGTTTATCAAGTGTCAGGACACTCTGTGTATACTCACAGGAAACACATGTGTTTGATAGTAGGAGCACGTTTATCAAGCGACAGGACACTCTGTGTATACTAATAGGAGTCAAATGTGTTTACAGTGGGAGCAGGTTTATCATGGTTCAGGACACTCACACGAGTCAAATGTGTTTGATAGTAGGAATACGATTATCAAGTGTCAAGTCACTCTGTGTATACTCACAGGAGTCAAATGTGTTTTATAGTAGGAGCACGTTTATCAAGCGTCAGGACACTCTGTGTATACTCATAGGAGTCAAATGTGTTTACAGTGGGAGCACGTTTATCAAGGTTCAGGACACCCTGTGTATACTCACAGGAGTCAAATGTGTTTGATAGTAGGAGCAAGTTGATCAAGCGTCAGGACACTTGGTGTGTATACTCACAGGAGTCAAATGTGTTTGACTGTAGGAACAATTTTATCAAGCTTTAGGACACACTGAGTATACTCACAGAACTCAAATGTGTTTTATAGTAGGACCACGTTTATCAAGTGTCAGGACACTGTGTATAGTCACAGGAGTCGAATGTGTTTGATAGTAGGAGCACGTTTATCAAGCGTCAGGACACCTGGTGTGTATACTCATAGGAGTAAAATGTGTTTGATAGTAGGAGCACGTTTATCAAGTGTCAGGACGCTGTTTTAACTCGTAGCGGTCAAATATGTTTGATAGTAGGAGCACGTTTATCAAGCTTCAGGACACTGTGTATACTCACAGGAGTCAGATATATTTGGCAATAGGAACACGTTTATCAAGCGTCAGGACACTCTGTGTATACTCACAGGAGTCAAATGTGTTTGGCAATAGGAAAACGTTTATCAAGCGTCAGGACGCTGTGTTTACTCACAGGAGTCAAATGTGTTTGACAGTAGGAGCACGTTTATCAAGCGTCACGACACTTGGTTTTTATACTCGTAGGAGTCAAATGTGTTTCACAGTAGGAGCACGTTTATTAACCGTCAGGACACTCTGTGTATACTCACAAGAGTCAAATGTGTTGAATAGTAGGAGCACGTTTATTAAGCGTCAGGACACTCTGTGTATACTCACAGAAGTCAAATGTGTTTGATAGTAGGAGCACGTTTATCAAGCGTCACGATACTCTGTGTGTACTCACAAGAGTCAAATGTCTTTGATAGTAGGAACACGTTTATCAAGCGTCAGGACACTGTGTATACTCACAGAAGTCAAATGTGTTTGATAGGACCACGCTTATCAAGAGTCAAGACACTCTGTATATACTTACAGAAGTCAAATGTGTTTGATAGTAGGAGCACGTTTATCAAGCGTCAGGACACTCTGTGTATACTCACAGAAGTCAAATGTGTTTGATAGTAGGAGCACGTTTATCAAGCGTCAGGACGCTCTGTGTTTACTCACAAGAGTCAAATGTGTTTGATAGTAGGAGCACGTTTATCAAGCGTCAGGACACTCTGTGTATACTCACAGAAGTCAAATGTGTTTGATAGTAGGAGCACGTTTATCAAGCGTCAGGACACTCTGTGTATACCCACAGAAGTCAAATGTGTTTGATAGTAGGAGCACGTTTATCAAGCGTCAGGACGCTCTGTGTTTACTCACAAGAGTCAAATGTGTTTGATAGTAGGAGCACGCTTATCAAGCTTCAGGACACTGTTTATACCCGTAGCAGTCAAATATATTTGATAGTAGGAGCACGTTTATCAAGCTTCAGGACACCTGTTGTGTATACTCACAGGAATCAATTGTATTTGATAGTAGGAGCACGTTTATCAAGCGCCAGGACACCTGGTGTGTAAACTCATAGGAGTCAAATGTGTTTGACATTCGGAGCACGTTTATCAAGCGTCAGGATGCTTGGTGTGTATACTCACAGGTGTCAAATGTGTTTGACAGTAGGAGCACGTTTATCAAGCGCCAGGACACCTGGTATGTATACTCACAGGAGTCAAATGTGTTTGATAGTAGGAGCACGTTTATCAAGCGTCAGGACACCTGTTGTGTATACTCACAGGAGTCAAATCTGTTTGACTGTAGGAGCACGTTTATTAAGCGTCAGTACACCTGGTGTGTATACTCATAGGAGTCAAATGTGTTTGACATTCGGAGCACGTTTATCAAGCGCCAGGACACCTGGTATGGATACTCACAGGAGTCAAATGTGTTTGACAGTAGGAGCACGTTTATCATGCCTCAGGACACCTGTTGTGTATACTCACAGGAGTCAAATGTGTTTGATAGTAGGAGCACGTTTTTTAAGCGTCAGGACACCTGGTGTGTATACTCGCAGGAGTCAAATGTGTTTGTCTGTAGGAGCACGTTTATCAGGCGTCAGGACTCACTGTGTATACTCAATGAACTTAAATGTGTTTTATAGTAGGACCACGTTTATCAATTGTCAGGACACTCTGTATAGTCACAGGAGTCAAATGTGTTTGATAGTAGGAGCACGTTTACCAAGTGTCAGGACACTGTGTATAGTCACAGGAGTCAAGTGTGTTTGACAGTAGGAGCATGTTTTTAGAAGAGTCAGGACACTCTGTGTATACTCACAGGAGTCAAATGTGTTTGATAGTAGGAGCACGTTTTTTAAGCGTCAGAACACCTGGTGTGTATACTCGCAGGAGTCAAATGTGTTTGACTGTAGGAGCACGTTTATCAGGCGTCAGGACTCACTATGTATACTCATAGGAGTCAAATGTGTTTACAGTGGGAGCACGTTTATCAAGGTTCAGGACACCCTGCGTTTACTCACAGGAGTCAAATGTGTTTGATAGTAGGAGCCCGTTTATCAAATGTCAAGACACTCTGTGTATACTCACAGGAGTCAAATGTGTTTGATAGTAGGAGCACGTTTATCAAGCGTCAGGACACTCTGTGTATACTCATAGGAGTCTAATGTGTTTACAGTGGGAGCACGTTTATCAAGGTTCAGGACACCCTGTGTATACTCACAGGAGTCAAATGTGTTTGATAGTAGGAGCACGTTTATCAAGTGTCAGGACACTGTTTATACTCGTAGCAGTCAAATATGTTTGATAGTAGGAGCACGTTTATCAAGTGTCAGGACACTCTGTGTATAGTCGCAGGAGTCAAATGTCAGTGGCAATAGGAGCACGTTTATCAAGCTTCAGGACACTGTGAATAGTCACAGGAGTCAAATGTATTTGGCAATAGGAACACGTTTATCAAGCGTCAGGACACTCTGTGTATACTCACAGGAGTCAAATGTGTTTGGCAATGGCAACACGGTTATCAAGCGTCAGGACGCTTGGTGTATATACTCGTAGGAGTCAAATGTGTTTGACAGTAGGAGCACGTTTATCAAGCGTCAGGACACTTGGTGTATATACTCGTAGGAGTCAAATGTGTTTGACAGTAGGAGCACGTTTATCAAGCGTCAGGACACACTGTGTATACTCACAGAGCTCCAATGTGTTTGACAGTAGCAGCACGTTTATCAAACATCAGGACACCTGGTGTGTATACTCGTAGGAGTCAAATGTGTTTGACAGCAGGAGCACGTTTATCAAGTCTCAGGACACCAGATGTGTATACTCACAGGAGTAAAATATGTTTGACAGTAGGAGCACGTTTATCAAGCTTCAGGACACCTGGTATGTATACGCACAGGAGTCAAATGTGTTTGACATTCGGAGCACCTTTATCAAGCGTCAGGACACCTCGTGTGTATACTCACAGGAGTCAAACGTGTTTGACATTCGGAGCACGTTTATCAAGCGTCAGGACACCTTGTGTGTATACTCACAGGAGTCAAATGTGTTTGACATTCGGAGCACCTTTATCAAGCGTCAGGACACCTCGTGTGTATACTCACAGGAGTCAAATGTGTTTGACATTCGGAGCACGTTTATCAAGCGTCAGGACACTGTGTATACTCGTAGGAGACAAATGTGTTTGACAGCAGGAGCACGTTTATCAAGCGTTAGGACACCTCGTGTGTATACTCGTAGGAGTCAAATGTGTTTGACATTCGGAGCACGTTTATCAAGCGTCAGGACACCTTGTGTGTATACTCGTAGGAGACAAATGTGTTTGACAGCAGGAGCACGTTTATCAAGCGTTAGGACACCTGATGTGTATACTCGTAGGAGTCAAATGTGATTGACAGTAGGAACACGTTTATCAAGCGTCAGGACACCTGGTATGTATACTCATAGGAGTCAAATGTGTTTGACATTCGGAGCACGTTTATCAAGCGTCAGGACGCTTGGTGTGTATACTTACCGGAGTCAAATGTGTTTGACAGTAGGAGTACGTTTATCAAGCGTCAGGACACCTGGTGGTTATACTCACAGGATTTAAATGTTTTTGACAGTAGCAGCACGTTTATCAAGCGTCAGGGCACACTGTGTTTTTTCACAGAACTCAAATATGTTTTATAGTAGGACCACGTTTATCAAGTGTCAGGACACTGTGTATAGTCACAGGAGTCAAATGTGTTTGATAATAGGAGCATGTTTATCAAGTGTCAGGACACTGTGTATAGTCACAGGAGTCAAATGTGTTTGATAGTACGAGCATGTTTATCAAGTATCAGGACACTGTGTATAGTCACAGGAGTCAAATGTGTTTGACAGTAGGAGCATGTTTATGAAGTGTCAGAATACTCTGTGTATACTCACAGGAGTCAAATGTGTTTGACAGTAGGAGCACGTTTATCAAGCGTCAGGACACCTGGTGTGTATACTCGTAGGAGTCAAATGTGTTTGACAGCAGGAGCACGTTTATCAAGCGTCAGGACACCTGGTGTGTATACTCGTAGGAGTCAAATGTGCTTGACAGTAGGAGCACGTTTATCAAGCGTCAGGACACTTGGTGTGTATACTCGTAGGAGTCAAATGTGTTTGACAGCAGGAGCACGTTTATCAAGCGTCAGGACACTTGGTGTGTATACTCGTAGGAGTCAAATGTGTTTGACAGTAGGAGCACGTTTATCAAGCGTCAGGACACTTGGTGTGTATACTCGTAGGAGTCAAATGTGTTTGACAGCAGGAGCACGTTTATCAAGCGTCAGGACACCTGGTGTGTATACTCGTAGGAGTCAAATGTGCTTGACAGTAGGAGCACGTTTATCAAGCGTCAGGACACCTGGTGTGTATACTCACAGGAGTCAAATGTGTTTGACAGTAGGAGCACGTTTAACAAGCGTCAGGACACTTGGTGTGTATACTCCAAGCAGTCAAATGATGTCCTGTTCGCAACGCGCGTTTACTTACGAATCATTTATTTCCTTTCTCTGAAATTCTTATTGGGAATAAAGAGTAGAATTTTAATTTTCTGTTTAATGATACTACTTCAAGTACGACGCACCAGGAACTTACAATTAGGATTCACATTAATGCATGTATAGAACAAGAATTATAAGTAAGAAAACAAAACAAACTATTTTAGAATGGAATTGCGTCAATAAGACGCACAACAGAGGGAAGTATTTTATCAAGTCTAAGTGTATGTTTCTTGAGAAGGTGGGGTTTACTGCGTTTAAATTTCGTCGCATGATATTTTATATGATTGCAAGTTGTTATTCCTTCCTTGGAAATACTTTCATTCATTTCTCAATATTTAATGTGTTTTAACGTGAATAAAAATAGTTAAAATACTGTGTAGGTGTTTATAAAGTCAGAAAAAGGTGAATTTGTCACAAAGCTCGTGTTGAGGAAGAAAAGTGCTTCATCAAGGAGATCCCGCGGGAGACACAAGCGATGATATTTAAAACAATTATTTGTGTTTACGATAACACTCATTGTTGCCTGTAGAGAGAATATGCTCTGATGGATAGTAATAATTAACGTGGTGTAGGGGTTATACTCGTGCAGGCAGTTCTAATAATAATAATATTTACAATACATAAACATGTTTAGGACGATTATGGACCTGACATATTTCCTCATTTGTCAATTAGCATCCTTGATATTTTACATGGCTGCTGCTCTATTTCTCTAGTATAGTAAGTAGGGGTAGCATTGTATTCCACTGAGAAAATTGTATGTCGAAATTTCCCCTAAAATATGTTTTGAGGTTCCCCGAATCAAAAATACATTTTTAGAAAGAGCGCGTGTGTGGGTGTGTGTGTGTGCGCGCACGCGCGCTCGCCTGAGAGAGCGAGGGAGAGAGAGAGAGAGAGAGCGAGCGAGCGCGCGCATAACTCTAAACGCAAGTCGCTGAAAGCGAGACACAACATCTCCAAGAAAATCTCCCACGCCATATTACCGTTTATGTGCAACCTTTCAAATAACGATTTGATTAGGCGGCACACGTTTGATATTTTCAATACAAATGGAACATATATCGGTGGGTGTGTGTGTGTGTTGCGCGCGCTCGCCAGAGAGAGAGAGAGAGAGAGAGAGAGAGAGAGAGAGAGAGAGAGAGAGAGAGAGAGAGAGAGAGAGAGAGAGAGAGCGAGCGCGCGCATAACTCTAAACGCAAGTCGCTGAAAGCGAAGCACATCTTCAAGAAAATCTCCCACGCCATATTACCGTTTATGTGCAACCTTTTAAATAACGATTTAATTAAGGCGGCACAGTTTGATATTTTCAATACAAATGGAACATATATCGCGACATTTAAGTTCTTTCTGGATGACGTTTGTGTTATGGTTAACCGTAACACGTGGTCACATGTGGGCCTCGTTAAAACACACACTTGTTTTTGTACAGATATTCCTTGTTATTACTTTACATTTCCTCAAATTGGGAATCGTTTTTATTTTCCTGGTCAAGTTAAAGGAATAGTTTTCAGTAATCGCATAACAATGAGCTGTTATATATTTGACGATCGCTTTATTCCTGCAACGGAATGTTTAATGAAACCGTTCCATCTCCAGTAGCTTGAATAAGAATGGTTTGTTGTACAATAGATAGCGAGTCATTCGTCTTGTTATAAATATTCGCGACAAACAGTTAACACTGTGTTGTTATTAAACGGCAGGTCGATGTAACTGTTGGTTGAGGAACCTTTTTATGGCTATACACTCGCACTCCAGATCGTGGCAAGTTTAATTCAATAAAATACCAAAGTTTATGAGTATAACAGCGTCTGAAGTAAGTACATAATTCAACGGTTTCACCAAATCTTGAGTTGAAAGGAATTTCCTCTGTATTCTTATAACAAGTGGCCCCAGCAATAAAACTGGTTTAAAACCAAGTTGCTGTAGTGCAATATCAGTTCTACACCTGGTCTGCATGCACAAACCAAAGTTTCACGTCTGTATTATATGTTCACCCCAAAATGCGATGTTGAGATTGTAACGTAAATACACGTTTTGAGGACTCCTCAATAAAGAAGTCCATGCGTCTGAAGAGTTTAATAAAGGAAAAGTCGCTTCAACACCAAACTTAGTCTCATCTTCTATAAATGTGACACGAAGAATTTAAACTGCAAGTCCTCACAGTGAACTCCCTTCACAAACAGCATTTTATTTTCTCAAAAGTTGGTCAATTTTGATTAAAATACTAAATGTTTATCACACGTATAGGGAACAGTCTCTTGAGTCTGAATGACATTTGTATATTAATATTACCAAATAAAATGTAGATCCCTTTTTGTCAAATGCACAAGAAACATCTGCAAATATTTACGTTTATATTATTTAATACTCATATATTTCTGAAGTTGTGCGTTTGTTTTTCCTGTTAACCAAGCAAAGAAAGGGAAAACATGATTGGCTTACTGCATTCCCTTAATCCCGTTGGGAAATATTTGTTAACAGGAACATAGAATTGTTTGTTTTTCCTGTTAAGCAAGCAAAGAAAGAGAAAACATGATTGGCTTACTGCATTCCCTTAATCCCGTTGGGAAATGTTTGTTAACAAGAACATAGAATTCTTTGTTTTTTCCTGTTGACCAAGCAAAGAAAGGGAAAACATGATTGGCTTACTGCATTCCCTTAATCCCGTTGGGAAATGTTTGTTAACAGGAACATAGAATTGTTTGTTTTTTCTGTTGACCAAGCAAAGAGAGGGAAAGCCTGATTGGCTTACTGAATTCCCTTAATCCCGTTGGGAAATGTTTGTTAACAGGAACATAGAATTGTTTGTTTTTTCCTGTTGACCAAGCAAAGAGAGGGAAAGCATGATTGGCTTACTGCATTCCCTTAATCCCGTTGGGAAATGTTTGTTAACAGGAACATAGAATTGTTTGTTTTTTCCTGTTGACCAAGCAAAGAGAGGGAAAACATGATTGACTTACTGCATTCCCTTAATCCCGTTGGGAAATGTTTGTTAACAGGGACATAGAATTGTTTGTTTTTTCCTGTTGACCAAGCAAAGAAAGGGAAAACATGATTGGCTTACTGCATTCCCTTAATCCCGTTGGGAAATGTTTGTTAACAGGAACATAGAATGGTTTGTTTTTTCCTGTTGACCAAGCAAAGAGAGGGAAAGCATGACTGGCTTACTGCATTCCCTTAATCCCGTTGGGAAATGTTTGTTAACAGGAACATAGAATTGTTTGTTTTCTCCTGTTAACCAAGCAAAGAAAGAGAAAACATGATTGGCTTACTGCATTCCCTTAATCCCGTTGGGAAATGTTTGTTAACAGGGACATAGAATTGTTTGTTTTTTCCTGTTGACCAAGCAAAGAGAGGGAAAGCATGACTGGCTTACTGCATTCCCTTAATCCCGTTGGGAAATGTTTGTTAACAGGAACATAGAATTGTTTGTTTTCTCCTGTTAACGAAGCAAAGAAAGAGAAAACATGATTGGCTTACTGAATTCCGTTAATCCCGTTGAGAAATGTTTGTTAACAGGAACATAGAATTGTTTGTTTTCTCCTGTTCACCAAGCAAAGAAAGGGAAAGCATGATTGGCTTACTGCATTCCGTTAATCCCGTTGAGAAATGTTTGTTAACAGGAACATAAAATTGCTTGTCCATGTCAGGTTTTTACTCAAGTTAGTCACAAAACTTTGCAACAATATTTTCAATTCTTCTGGATAAATAAATTCTCTACACGTATTATGTTCATAGTGTATAGAGAAGGTATAAAAATTCAATACCGAGATTTCATCGGATATACACGGTTTGGGTCACCCTGAGTCCTAAAAAGAAAAGCATTTTTACAAAACGGCCCATGTGTGTGTATGTGTGTGGGGGGGGGCCGTTAAATACGAAAATTAATATTCAAGTTCATTATCCTCCAAGGATTCGATACGAAAATCCCCCAAGCCACCCCAACGACCCTTTACATGGAAATACTTCGAAAATTATGGTATTCTCTAAAATGGCTTTAATGATTTTGATTAAAATCTCTTGTATTAAAGACATTTACCTGATAAATAAAATGTACCTCTTGAATTATCTGGGAATAGCTTCTGAAGACCTCTGTATTCTAGATGATTTTTTTTTTCTGAATTTTGAATGGCTGGTAAACGGTAAGAGATGCACAACTCACAACATAAAATTTAAATTACACAATTAATGTAATATTCCTTTTTTCTCGTATGGTTGACCGTTTTCGAGATAATCCTTGTTATTAGCTTCAGTTTTGAAATGGTTAACTTTTCTCATGCGGGAACTTGTCAACTCCTGCCCACGCAAAGAAACGGATTTCAGTCACAGAGCAACCATATTTTAAAACATTTGACTATCACTTTAACCGATGCTACTCCCTTATTTCGCTTTTGCTTGCAAGGAAGCAAGTAATAAGACTATTTGTGCTAATGTTTACCTTGATTAGCATCAAGTGGACGAAAGAAGAACAAGCTTGTTAACAATAATTTGTCACAGAGATGTAGAGAAACTCATGTGAATGAAACATCTTTTTTTTCACTTTCTCTACGTGGATAGTGTATGGAGGAAGTATTGTACTCTACCCAAAAATTCATTCCGAAATTTCAACGGAAATATGTTCTGAGGTCCAAAGAAAGCACTAGAAAAAGGTCTGTGTAAGCCTGTGGACAGCATAGCTCAAAAAATAATACTGTACTCGGTACATATTTAAGTTTAGTGTCTTCCGATGATATTCAAGAATATTCCCCCACTCCAAACTACCCTATACTTCTAAAAATATTGATTTTTTTAAAATTGGCTCGAACGACTTTATTTAAAATACCGTACATCACAAATAAAATGTATATCTTCATTTTCCTGGTAATAACTTCTGAAGACGTATTCATTTTGCAGAGCTGGTAAAGCGTTAGAGATACACAAACAATGTGGATCTCGTTTATGTTGTAGAGTTGGTAAACCGTAAGAGATACACAAACAATGTAGATCTCGTTTATGTTGTAGAGTTGGTAAACCGTAAGAGATACACAAACAATGTAGATCTCGTTTATGTTGTAGAGCTGGTAAACGATAAGAGATACACAAACAATGTAGATCTCGTTTATGTTGTAGAGCTGGTAAACAATAAGAGATACACAAACAATGTAGATCTCGTTTATGTTGTAGAGTTGGTAAACAATAAGGGATCCACAAACAATGTAGATCTGGTTTATGTTGTAGAGCTGGTAAACAATAAGAGATACACAAACAATGTAGATCTCGTTTATGTTGTAGAGCTGGTAAACAATAAGAGATACACAAACAATGTAGATCTGGTTTATGCTGTAGAGCTGGTAAACAATAAGAGATACACAAACAATGTAGGTCTCGTTTGTGTCATGTACACTTTTGGCGCAGAGTTGACCATTTCCGAAATGTTCTTTGATATTGATTTCTCTTAGTATCTTCGCTTTCGTTTCATCTCTGTTTTGTTTTCCTGGAAATGTTGAATTGTTGACATAGCGACGAGCTTTTAAAAGTTTCGCCGTTCTTCTGTTTATAAGGAACTAAGACCAACTGTGTGAATGTTTATAGAAGAACAATATTTTGTAAGAATAGTTGGTTTCCAGAACAGCTAAAGAAAGTGTGTGAATGCAACATATCAGAGTTTTACTTTCTCAATACGTACTGTGTACATAATGTATAGAGAAGGAATTGTAAAGCACCAAAAATTCGATACCGAGATTTCACCGGAAAACATATTTTGAGAGACCCTGAGTAAAAAAAAAGAAAGTTATAAAAAATCCGTGTAGACAGCATAGCTGACACGAAGAGACAGTTAAATAGTAATCTTGCACTGATGCGACAAAAAGATTTTATAGGAAACCACCCATCCCAAACTACACTTTACATGGAACATTTTTGTTTTTCTAAAAGACAGCTTTGTCGATTTTGATTAAATCGCTAAATCTTTAATTAAAAATATTTATATGAGAAATAAAATTCATATTTAGAATTTTTTTAGGAATAGCCTCTTAAGATCTCTTTGTTCTGGGTGAATTTTGTATAACTAGTAAACTGAAAGAGGTGGACAAAATCTTACCATTTTTTTTTTTGTAAAGTTGACCATTTCCGAGATAATGTAGGTAACTTTTCTCAAACGGGAAGTCACCTTTGTCCTGTTTTACTGCGGGCCATGCAAAGTGAATCGAATTTCAGCTGTTCACATAACAACCAGCTTTAGTCTAATGTTTACCTTCTGCTCACAAGGAAGCAAGAAATAAGACAATTTCTGGTAATGTTTATCACGATATAGATAAAGGAATAATATTTATTATTTAACAATAGTTTCTTTGTGGAACAGATGGAGGAGGTCATGTGAATGGAACACATCAAGACGACGAACAGAAAGAGAATTAATAATTTTGGAGTGTTAGCCATTTGTTACACTTTTCTTGATGTGAGTTATATAACGGGCACATGCACAGGATTTACAGTCTTTCCTTGCCCCCCCCCCCCCTCCCTTCTCTCTCTCGCTCTTCGCAAGCGCTTGTTTTTACGAAAGAAACATTTTAATGCAGTTCCTGGCCACGCTCAGAAACTGATTTCAAAACATTTGACTATCACTTTATCCTAGTGTATTCCCTTCTCCTTACAAGGGACCGAGTAATAAGACAATTTCTGGTAATGTTTATCTCGATTAGCATGATATAGGTAAAGGAATAAGTTTATTAACAATAATTTGTTACTGAGATGTAGAGAAAGTCATGTAAATGGAACACATCAGATTTTAGAAAAAGGTCCACGTGCGTATGTCTGTGAACAGCATAGCTCAAAAACTAACGACCGTTAAATACCAAACTGGGTAGTTTGGTATCTTTGGTATCTATCGAATTTTCAAGAAAATGCCCTCACCCCAAACTACCCTTTACATGGAAATTGCTTTTAAAAACGTTGTTTTTCACAAAAATGGCTCTAACGATTTTGATTAAAATACCGCATATTGAAACTACGGTCGTCTCCTTAGCGCGGTGGTAGCGTTGCTGCTTACCAAGCGGGAGACCTGGGTTCGATCCCCAGTACCGGCGTGGGGATTTTTCCCCCGCTGGAAGACCTGGCCCGGGGTGCACTCAGCCTCGTAAGGTCCCTGGGGGGCCAATTGAGGAGCTACTTGATGGAGAAGTAGCGGTTCCAGGTCATGAGGACCGCATTAACCAGCCGGGGGGGGGGCTCGAGGCGCTGACCACGTCTCACCCTCCAATACTGCACCCCATCCATGACGTCTGTAGTGGACCGAGATGGGGGACGCAGCGGCCAGGCAGTAGGCCAAGGTTCCCCGTGAGCTGTCGTGCCATGGAGTTATATTAAAACTACTTACATCACAAATAAAATGTGTATCTTGAATTTTCTGGAAATAGCTTCTGTCGACTTGTTCATTCTGGATGAATTTTGCATAACTGGTAAATCGTAAGATATACACAAAATTTACTGCACAAAAATGTAGATCTCGTTACAACACACAATTTATGTAATACATTTTGTTGTAGAGTTGACCGTTTCCGAGATATTCCTTGTTATTGGTTTCAGTTTTAAACTACACATGTTCTCAAACGGGATCACGTTTAGTTTCAATTCTCCTTTGTTTTTCTAGAAATACAAAGCAAACCGAACTTAAATTTTCACATATCGATCGGCTTTTTAACAATTTGACGATCGTTTAGGAACTAAGTAGTTAGAACAATTGTGTTATTGTTTATCTCGTTTATCAAACTTGGTATTTAAGTTCAGCATCTTCCAAGGATGCGACACGAAGGTTTTCAAGAACCCCCCTTCACGTGGAAAATTTTTCGAAAATTTTGATTTTGTAAAAAATGGCTCTAACGATTTTGATTAAAATATCGTAAGTTAAAGATATGTACCCGACAAATAATATGCATATCTTGAATTTTCTGGGAATAGCCTCTGAAGACTACTTTATTCTGGAGAAATTTTACGGAATTGCGTATAACTGGCAAACCGTAAACGATAGACAAAAACTTATCACACAAACATTGTAGAGCACATTAAAATACAGAATTTATGTTATATACATTTTTTTCGTGGAGTTGATCATTTTTTAGATATTCGTTGTTTCTTTTTTCAGCCTTGAAAAACTTATACTTTTGTCATACAGGAATTTGTCAACTCGTGTCCATACAAACAAAGGAACTTCAGTCACATAGCAACCAGCTTTTGACTATCCCTTGAACCTATGCTATTCCCTTATTTCGCCTCTACTTACAAGGAAGCAAGTAATAAGACTATTTGGGGCTAATTTATTCTCGATTAGATAAAGTAAATAGAAGCAAAAGCTTTTTAACAATAATTTGTTGCAGAGATGTAGAGAAAGTCATATGAATGGAACACATCAGATTTTTTTTAATGTGGAACCTCGGAAAAGTTGCAATGCACCGCCATGATATCGGGTAAGGGTTCTTTCAATCTAATAATTCGTATAATATTGCATTAGCAAAGGTTGCTATTGAATCGGATATTTGAACTGAAAACGCCAAATATCGAATTTTGCAACATTTTCTCCAAGGTTACTCATCCCGGATGATACCAAACAGATTTCAAGGTCCCAATAGCTTAGTGCTGCCATGTTAGACTGCGTCACACACGCTATTGGCTAGGAGGAGGCCAATCAGGACGTTGCTGGAACACAGCGCTCTCGGGATCACTGCAGGCACACGACAGTTGTGGTTCTCTAGCCACTGTGGCAGTTGGTGACAGACAACGTGGTCGAATACTTGAGTGAGAGACATTACGTGCAGTTGAAAAATCGTGCAGGTAAGAGGTTTTCTTAACTTTTGAAAATGACACTAAAAGTTATAGGAACATGGTAGTTGGAACACAATTTTATATAACTAAACACTTGACGATTAAAATTCTGAAATTTGGTTTAGATTGTAGCCCTATTTGAGGTGTTTAGTAACCACATAAAACATTGTAGCGTTTTGTTATTTTTAATTCAAGAGCATTTGACGTTTCTGTTTGGTGCGTTATACCGTAAGTAGCTGTTGCTCTAGGTACCTACGCTATTTTGACTGGGTTCTTGCTGAAATAAAGGGCGGAAGATTTGCATTACGAAACGTTGTAAAGGTTTGGGGAAATGGATCTCTAACTCGGAGACGGTTATCATTTATAGTTGTGCCATTATTTTTCATTATCTGACTATTTTGGTGGATTTGAGGCACTTGACATCACTTTGTATAGCTAAAACATTTAACGTTTAAGATTCCGAAATGTGGTTTACATAGTTGTGCTAATTTAAGTTTTAGTGATCGTACAAACCATTCTGTTCGTATTCACCTTTTGTGTTGGACATTGTATACTTTGTCAACTGCATTTGACGTTTCCAGTTAGTGCATTATTACGTAACGTGGACATGATTTTGTACACTTAACGTTTCGGGATGCGAAATCGTATTTACATTGCAATCTTAGTTTTACGTTTCTAGTAGTCGTACAAAGGATTCTGTGCGCAGTCGCAGTTCTTCCTATATCATTTTGAACTAGACTACATTTAGTGTTGCATTCACGTGAGCGCTGGTTCTGCAGTTATCGACTCAAGTATGAAGACCTACACTTCTCCACATTTGAAGATTAGGAAGTGTAACTTGAAACACAACGTTTAGAATTCGGGAATCTTTTTTTGCCCAAGTTTACGGTTTCAATAATCCTGTAAAACATTTCGGTAAGCAGTCTCCAATAATTTGAATTAAACTGAGTTTAAAACATACGAGTTGGTGTATTTACGTAGTAAACTATTTTAAAGCACGTAACATGCGAACAATTTTGGAAAGTTGTTCTTTAGCTGAAAGTACAACAGGCTTAGCTGAGTAGAAGATCTTTGTATTGAAACGTTATCGTAACACATTTCTACAATAACATAGTCTGCTGATGCCCGTTTAAATGGCGTACTCTTGGTTTTATAAATATACGTAGGGTGTTTACCTTAAACTTTCATTTAAATTTAAGTAAAAGTGCACCAAGTTTGTTTAAATTACCGTCTGTATTAGAACACGCCATTTTCTTTTGTTTAGGTGTTCGGTATTCTTAACCTCCTCGGCGTTTTCTTATCAAAGCGTGGAGCTGCATTGCTTTTTCACGTCAACGAAATATCCTATATCTGGTAATTTCATTAAATTAATCAACAGGGGGAACGAGATAAAAATTTGGATACATTCACACGCCTTTCTCTACCTATTCTGTAAAAACTATTCTTAAAAAAAAGTGTTCTATCTACTTCATGCTCATAGACAAATGGTCCTTTAGTTCCTTCTAAGCAGAAGGGAAACAAGGGCTAAAACGATAGTTAAATCTTTTTAAAGTTGGTCACAATATGAAACAACTGAAATTCGGTTCTCTTTGCAAAGGTCACAAATAAAATAAGAGCTGAAACTAGAGACGATTTCCCGTTTGACTCAAGTTTATTGGTTTAAAATTGAAACAAATGACCGAGAATATCGAACTCTACAAAATAAAATCTGATGTTTTATTCACGTGTCTCGCTCTACTTGTGCAGACAAACTATTCTTTTGTCTACTTACTTACTTGCTTTCTTGTTAGTAGATGGAGAAATAAGGGAATACACAAGGCTAAAGTATAGTCTAATATTTTAAAATCTGGTTGCTATGTGAACAATAGAAATTCGATTCGTAAACAAGAGATAAAACGAGACAGATCCCGTTTGAGAAAAGTTACGTAGTTTAAAATTTAAACCAATAACAAGGAATGAATCGGAAACCTTTAGACTCTACAACAAAAACTTGTTTTTAACGCGATCTACATTTTCTGTGTAGTACTTTTTTTTCAGCTCGCAGGTTTACTAGATATGTAAAATTCTGCAAAGCTCGTGCAGAATGAAGATATTTTCAGAAGCTATTCCAAGAAAATTCAAGATACATTTTATTAAGTAAACATCTTTAATGTTCGGCATTTTAATAAAAATCGTTAGTCATTTGTCAGACTTTTATAAATTTGTTTCTATTTAAAGGGTGGTCTGGGGTGGGGAATAATCTGAAAATCTTCGTGTCGCATCCTGGACATAAATATCACGTTTGGTGTTTAACGGTCTTCTCGTTTTTGAGCTACACTGTTCCCAGACTAGAACCCGTGCTGCTGTCGCTCGTAAGAGACGAGAGTGAGTCTCGTGTTGTACCGAGAACTGGTACTCACGAGCGAGGCGACTCGTAAGCCACGAGTGAGTCTCGTGTTATATCCAGAACTAGTGTTGTATTGAGAACTAGTGCTCACGAGCGAGACGACTCGTAAGTCACGAGAGTGAGTCTCGTGTTGTATCGAGAACTAGTGTTCACGAGCGAGGTAAGCCACGAGAGTGAGTCTCGTGTTGTATTGAGAACTAGTGCTCACGAGCGAGACGACTCGTAAGTCACGAGAGTGAGTCTCGTGTTGTATCGAGAACTAGTGTTCACGAGCGAGGTAAGCCACGAGAGTGAGTCTCGTGTTGTATCGAGAACTAGTGCTCACGAGCGAGACGACTCGTAAGTCACGAGAGTGAGTCTCGTGTTGTATCGAGAACTAGTGTTCACGAGCGAGGTAAGTCACGAGAGTGAGTCTCGTGTTGTATCGAGAACTAGTGCTCACGAGCGAGACGACTCGTAAGTCACGAGAGTGAGTCTCGTGTTGTATCGAGAACTGGTGCTCACGAGCGAGGCGACTCGTAAGCCACGGGAGTGAGTCTCGTGTTATATCGAGAACTGGTACTCACGAGCGAGACGACTCGTAAGCCACGAGAGTGAGTCTCGTGTTGTATCGAGAACTGGTGCTCACGAGCGAGGCGACTCGTAAGCCACGGGAGTGAGTCTCGTGTTATATCGAGAACTGGTACTCACGAGCGAGACGACTCGTAAGCCACGAGAGTGAGTCTCGTGTTATATCGAGAACTGGTACTCACGAGCGAGACGACTCGTAAGCCACGGGAGTGAGTCTCGTGTTATATCGAGAACTAGTACTCACGAGCGAGGCGACTCGTAAGCCACGAGAGTGAGTCTCGTGTTGTATCGAGAACTGGTACTCACGAGCGAGACGACTCGTAAGCCACGAGAGTGAGTCTCGTGTTATATCGAGAACTAGTGTTCACGAGCGAGGTAAGTCACGAGAGTTAGTCTCGTGTTGTATCGAGAACTAGTGTTCACGAGCGAGGTAAGTCACGAGAGTTAGTCTCGTGTTGTATCGAGAACTAGTGTTCACGAGCGAGGTAAGTCACGAGAGTTAGTCTCGTGTTGTATCGAGAACTAGTGCTCACGAGCGAGGTAGGCCACGAGACTGAGTCTCGTGTTGTATCGAGAACTAGTGTTCACGAGCGAGGTAAGTCACGAGAGTGAGTCTCGTGTTGTATCGAGAACTAGTGTTCACGAGCGAGGTAAGTCACGAGAGTGAGTCTCGTGTTGTATCGAGAACTAGTGTTCACGAGCGAGGTAAGTCACGAGAGTGAGTCTCGTGTTGTATCGAGAACTGGTGCTCACGAGCGAGGCGACTCGTAAGCCACGGGAGTGAGTCTCGTGTTATATCGAGAACTGGTACTCACGAGCGAGACGACTCGTTAGCCACGAGAGTGAGTCTCGTGTTATATCGAGAACTAGTACTCACGAGCGAGGCGACTCGTAAGCCACGAGAGTGAGTCTCGTGTTGTATCGAGAACTGGTACTCACGAGCGAGACGACTCGTAAGCCACGAGAGTGAGTCTCGTGTTATATCGAGAACTAGTGTTCACGAGCGAGGTAAGTCACGAGAGTTAGTCTCGTGTTGTATCGAGAACTAGTGCTCACGAGCGAGGTAGGCCACGAGACTGAGTCTCGTGTTGTATCGAGAACTAGTGTTCACGAGCGAGGTAAGTCACGAGAGTGAGTCTCGTGTTGTATCGAGAACTAGTGTTCACGAGCGAGGTAAGTCACGAGAGTGAGTCTCGTGTTGTATCGAGAACTAGTGTTCACGAGCGAGGTAGGCCACGAGACTGAGTCTCGTGTTGTATCGAGAACTAGTGTTCACGAGCGAGGTAAGTCACGAGAGTTAGTCTCGTGTTGTATCGAGAACTAGTGCTCACGAGCGAGGTAGGCCACGAGACTGAGTCTCGTGTTGTATCGAGAACTAGTGTTCACGAGCGAGGTAAGCCACGGGAGTTAGTCTCGTGTTGTATCGAGAACTAGTGTTCACGAGCGAGGTAAGCCACGGGAGTTAGTCTCGTGTTGTATCGAGAACTAGTGCTCACGAGCGAGGTAAGCCACGAGAGTGAGTCTCGTGTTGTATCGAGAACTAGTGTTCACGAGCGAGGTAAGCCACGAGAGTGAGTCTCGTGTTGTATCCAGAACTAGCGCTCACGAGCGAGGCGACTCGAGTAACTACAGACGGAGTAGTTGATGTATGATCCGTGTATTAACTAGGGACCGCACTTTTAGGTTTTAATCTATCTTCCCCGTGTAAATTAGAAAGTTTCAAGGTACTTTTGTTTGGGTGCTAATCTTGTTCAGCCTAAGGAAGCTAAATGGGGCATTAAGATCTAAAACTCGCTAACTTGTTTTTTTCTTCTTCAGTTCATTTGAATTAACAATTTTTGTTAACAATTCGTTTGGTTTTATTTTGAGTGCACATGTGGGGTTATCCGGGGAAAGAATGCTCTTGGTATAGAAATTGCGCGAATGAAGTAAGCGCCAATGACATCTTGCGATGTTGAAAGATCTTTTTCTGCCTATAGGAATATATTAAAGAACAGCAGAAAATTTGCAAATGTGGCTGGTTGTGTATAGCAACAGTGCTGCCAAGTGAACTTTATTTTATGTGAGTGCTATATATTAAAACATGTGCTTGATGTGTTAATTACAATGTTCTAGCACGCGTTTACAGTGTAATACAAAATTTAAATCACTGCTTCCGTGAAGTAAAATAGTTTTCATATTTTTATCTATATTATGTTTAAAAGGCTTTTGTCGTCGACTTGCTTAAATAGGTAGGAGCATTGTTTAAAAGCCTAGAGAAAGCTAGGAAAATTCTTTATAAACCTAAAGAGGTTAAAAGAAGATAAAACTGCATTTATAAAAAGCTAAATAAAACTCCGGGCCCTATTAATAACACAATATGGCTCATGGTTGTGTATATGTATATCCAAACGCGGCATTAATGTTAATGACACACCTATCATTTGTATATAATTTATAGTTAAACTTCAGATAGAACCGAAAATAGAACTACTTCATGCAACATAAGCTTCTTAGAGCAATAAAATATTTAAATACTTATTTGTAGTGAAAGTGGAAACCACGTACATTTATATCTGCAGATTCTGTGATACCACATTTCCTTTTTAACCCGTTCTCTAGCGCGAGTTATTTAAATGTGTTCCCTGTCTTTAAATCTCAAATCATTTAAACAGATCTTGGGCAAATATTGCTGTAGTATATGTTCTCGTTTAGATAAACATGCATAGTTTTATCAACTTTTAGCCCATTTTAACAATTTTATAGACTTTCCTAATCACCTGAAGGAATGTCATCACTTCTGGTATGTTAAGTCTCGATGCTTGCACCCGTCAACACAGTTCGTGACGTATCAGTTTCTGCAGCTGCTGTGATCTTGAATAAAATGAAACTGTCCAGCGTTGCGATTTATAAACGGAATAGCACTTCTTCATCCTATACAAACGTTTTAGTCAGCAACAGGGTTGCCAAGTTATATGACGGGCAAAATTTAGTTGTCGCGGAAGACTGATTTTTGACGGATATTATTAGCAATTAAGTAATATTATATTGAGTTTCTTTAGAAAAACTGTCACGGATGTAAATCTTTGTGTGCCTACAAGACAGTGTCTGTTAGTGATGGGAGTATTCGAATGCAAAATGTCGATGTATTCGATTCTTGAAAGTTCTCGAATTCTGAATGTTTGATTCGAATCCTTCACTCGGATGAGTTCTCGTTTGAATAAGTCCTGAATGCTGTATTCGAATCCTGCTCTCGGGTCTCGGATATGTGCAGGTGCACCGAGAATCGAGATCTCACATCTGATTGGTGCTTTTACTTAAAGGTCATTCTAGCGCTTGGATCGTGTAGGGGAAGAGTGGGGAGAGGGTTGAGCACGCTGATAAGCAACCTACGAGATAATCACCTGGCCAGAATAGAATATGAGAGTATGCTATCAAGTAAAGCTATGAACTTCTTATCATTCCAAAGCTAACGAACGATTCCCATACATATACGTGATCGTATTTTAATTTTATTTCGTGTTATAACGGAATGTGCGATCGGTTTGGGCAACGAATGAACAATATTAGAAACGATTGCATACTGTCTTCTCAACCCAGAGGTTCTGGGTTTGATTCCCAGCTGGGGCAGGAACTTTTCTTGAACCAGAATCATTCCCTATCCCTAACAGAGTCGGAAGTATGCATGTGGGAGTGAATGTGTGCATTTTTATAGCATTTTAAAACTGAAAAAAAAAAAAGTGTTCCATTCTCATGACTTTCTCTAGCTGTTCCATACACAAAACTATTCTTTCAAAAGATTATTCATCTTTTACATTATGGTAATCGAGGAAAACATTAGCAGAAATGGTCCTATTACTCGCTTCCTTGTAAGAAGGGTAATTAGGGAATACGCTAAGCTAAAGTAATAATAAAAACATTTAATAGCTGGTCGTTATGTGAACGAATGACGCGGTTCGCTTTGGATGGTCCAGTTTGAGAAAAGTTAGGTATTTTAAAACTGAAACCAATAACAAGGAATATCTTGAAAATGGTCAACTTATGTTTTTAACCTGATCTACCTACATATTTATAGTAAGTTTTCGTCCATCTCTTACGGTTTAACCGTTGTGCAAAATTCTGCAAAACTCTTGCAGAATAGAGAGCTCTTCAGAGGCTAATCCCAAAAGTTCAAAATATACATTTTATCTGTCATGTAAATATCATTAATACACGATATTTTAATCAAAATTGTTAGAACCATTTTTGAGAAAATCATTATTTTCGAAAAAAGGTTTCATGTAAAGGATAGCTGCGGTTGGGGATTTTCTTGAAAATATTTCGTGTCGCATCCTTGGAAGATACTAAACTTAAAATACCGAGCATATATTTCCGGTGAAATCTCGATATCGAATTTTTGAGTGGAATACAATACCTTCGCTAGCTACTATGGACATTGTTATGCACATACGGCTAGAGAAATTAAAAATGCTTTTTGGACTCAGGGGACCTCAAAACGTATATTTCCGATGAAATCTCGGTATCGAATTTTTGGGTGGAATACAACACTTTCACTATACACTATGTATGTACATAGCACGTGTAGAGAAAGTAAAAAGAATAAGAAAGCCTACAGTCCAGCGAGAAAGACACCAGCAGTTGTTTTACCGGTCAAGGCCCTGATGTAACCATACAAATTAAAGGGGGCTATAACAACCAAACAAAAGAGCACAAATCCTGATGTGTTCCTTTCACATGACTTTCTCTACCTGCAAACAAACTTTTCTTACAAAACATTACTCTTTAATTACTTCATGCTAGTCCGGATAAATTGTAGCAGATAGGTCTTATTACTTATTTCCTTGTAGGTAGAAGGGAAATAAGGGAATATACTAGGCTAAAGCCATAGTCAAATATTTTAAAAGCTGTCGCTATGCGATTGACTTTGAAATTGATTATCTTTGCATGGCTATGAGTAAAACAAAATAAACACGGATGACGACTACCTGTTTGAGAAAACTATTAGTTAAATTTTAAACCTATAGCAAGGACTATCCTGGAAATCGTCAACTGTACAAAAACAAAAAAAAAAATAAAAAACTTACATTTCATGTGTCATGTAAATATCTTTAATATACGTTCTTTTAATCAAATTGTCAGAGCAATTTTTGGAAAATCAACATTTTCGAAAATTTTTCCATATAAAAAGTAGTTTGGGGTGAGGGATTTGCTTGAACATCTACGTGTAATATGCTTAGAAGATACTGAACTTAAATATCACGTTTAGTATTAATCAAATTTTCGTTTTTGAGATTTGCTCTTACGTACACACATGGGCTTTTTCAAAAACGTCATTTGTTTTATATTATTAAGACGCTCTGAAAACATTTATTTCCGATGAAATCTCGGTATCGAAATTTTGGGTGGAACACAATACTTTCTTTAACTACACACACACATATTTATATATAGCATAAATAAGTGCTAGAGAAGTAAAAAACAAAGCAAAACAATATTTAAGTCAATGTGCGCTGCAGTGAATTGTTTAGAAGTATACCATCCAAGATTACATTTTGATGAACGACAAAGCAGTAAATATAAAACACATTTCAATGCTCAATTTCATTTGCAATAGTATTTTCCGTTTTCCGTTCATGAAATATGTTGTCTTAAAATATTAACTAAAGAGTGAAAATTTTCTGTGCAGCTATCACAAATGAGCATGCTTAAATAGGTTTTCTATACTGTTTAACGCCCGCCTTTACTACACATGGCACCGCAGGCGATGACACTGATAATGCATGGAATGAAGATGGAGCATCAATGGAATAAGATGACTGGGGAAACCCGCCCCTGCGCCGCTTTGTCCACCACAAGTCCTGCATGTGCTTGCCTGGGATCGAACCCGGGCTGCCCTTGGTGGTCTAACCCTCGGCCTCGGCATGACTCTAAATTGGTCGTTATCCAGATGATTGTAATTATTAAATCACATCCACCGATCAAAAGTGACATTCCAGAAGCAACAGTCATAGTCACAGTGATAGTCATTTGAAATAAGCTAATATTAGTTTCATTTGTGGACGCTCTTTAACCGATGCATCACATTTTAAATTGGGCTTAGGTTTGTTCAGATGCCTCTTTTACGTGCCGTAAGTCTACAACACGGGACCAATGGCTTTATTTACCTTCCGAAAGAAGTCCTGCTAAGGATGTTTAAGCCCGAAAGAAATTCACCGCCTTTCGTCGGGTTTGAACCCGCGACCATGGGAATCGGAGGCTAGCATGCTAATTGAGTAATACTAATACAAAAATGTTTTTGTACGTTACACACACACACACACACACACACACACACACACACACACACACACACACACACACGAAATGCTATATTTCTGAGAAAGGTTGTTTTGTGAACCAAATGTTTGTATTTCCAGAATTTTAAAATTCATGATGCCAAACATTGTGACTGTTGTAACAGAATCTGGCAAATATATTCCGTAATGATATTGTATTTATATTTCAATCGTAACACTTGAAGATGATTTTTATCCGCTACTAATAAACTTACTATGGTTCTAAACATTTTGTAGATATTCAATTTAATGGAAGAAACGGTTATAAATGAAAGTGCATAACGCTTAAGCCACGATAATCTTGCATAGAAACTTCAACATTTTGAGAATAACATGTCATATTTTTTGTCCATTTAAATTACATGCCTTGTTCGAGATCAACCATGGCGAGAACTGCGAGCATCTCTCGAGTAGCGATAGCGTAGCATCCGAGAACTTGCTAATGAATACAAGCTGATTTCGATTAGCGCAAGGTTTGTAGTATTCGAGAACAAGCAGGGCGAGAACTGAGAACGTCTCTCGAGAGACGATAATGTAACATCCGAGAACTTGCTTATGAAGAGGCTGATTTCGACTAGCGCAAGATTTGTAGTATTCGAGAACAAGCAGGGCGAGAACTGAGAACGTCTCTCGAGAGACGATAATGTAACATCCGAGAACTTGCTTATGAAGAGGCTGATTTCGACTAGCGCAAGATTTGTAGTATTCGAGAACAAGCAGGGCGAGAACTGAGAACGTCTCTCGAGAGACGATAATGTAACATCCGAGAACTTGCTTATGAAGAGGCTGATTTCGACTAGCGCAAGATTTGTAGTATTCGAGAACAAGCAGGGCGAGAACTGAGAACGTCTCTCGAGAGACGATAATGTAACATCCGAGAACTTGCTTATGAAGAGGCTGATTTCGAAACCATTGTGATTACACTCAGGCGCGGCTCGTCAATATGTGCTACAATGCTACAGCACAATGATTATTTTACTGAAAATAGTACCTCATTACGTATTAAACATATATTCAATTATTGTTGCATATTTTCTTTCACTTTACTAATTTTAACCGATTTTATATATGCCGCCCGCTAGTGTTGGTCGCTCATATGTGTAAATGCCACGCATATCTCGCATACACGCAATCGGTCTTGCTTTGGTGCTACATAGATCCTCTGTCCGTGGGCGGGAATACTGATCAATCCACGCGTGCCAAACGTCGATGGGCGATTTGAAATCTCTTCTCCGATTGGCTGTATTTAGCTAGAATTGTGCTACCATTGTCTGGAGCACAGGAGTTCCTGCCGCTTGCTGTTGTAATATAAAACTACTGCCATCTATGTGGCGTTGATGTATTTACTTCTGCTGCCGTGTTTGATACCAATGGCAATAGACTGGGTCTAATGTAACGTAGCTCAGAGAGAATAACATTATCGGGAGATGCACATATGGAGCAGCTGTTGGCATCACTTAGATTAGATTAGGAAGCATTCTGTATGTTCGTTTAGGCCAGAAAGCCACTGAACATAGAACTTGTCAAGGCATATACATGTATACATATGTTTATATACTATATACTATGAAAAAAAAAATGTATAAAGCTCTAGTGCTAAAAGCATAGGTTACAAAAACAACAGAATACTTTTTTTTGCATGCACATAAAAACAAAGAGTATCAATATATAGTGTTAAAATGTATAAATAAATAAATAAATAAATATAATTTCATTATATGTAAAACTAATGTTATGTCAGATGATAGTTTTCAAATTATCGATATAATAGTTACTAGTAGCAATCATATAAACTAAAACATGATTATTGTATTATGTACTCTTCATAAATGTCAACAAATTACAATACATATTTACAAATATGTTATATAATTTCCAATGCAAAGACTTACAATTATGTACTAGAGTACTACTTACTTTGTAACAACAAAATATAATCGTGAAATACTCCATTCCGGTCAAAAACTCAGGTTATGTTCGACCTTAATATTTCTATTGTGTGTATAAACATGAATCCTTGATGAACTATCCCTTCTTTAGGAGGACACTAGAGGAAAAAGTTCATGTGTAGCAGTTAGGGAGGCAAACTCCAACTCTTAATATAACGCAATCAGCAAAAGGAGGGAGAAATAATTCATACACCAGGCGGTTTAACCCCAAAATT
Source organism: Hymenopus coronatus (assembly GCA_030762935.1). Lineage (NCBI taxonomy): Eukaryota > Metazoa > Arthropoda > Insecta > Mantodea > Hymenopodidae > Hymenopus > Hymenopus coronatus. Next base: position 176,798,715 of record CM060896.1, read on the forward strand.
TATGAAAATGTATGGTGGGTATGTGGATGCCAAGAAAGAAATGTTTGTTTTTGTTTTCCATGCTTGCTCTTTGGAAATAGTGATGCTTGGAGCACAACAGGAGTTACAGATCTTGGACATATTAATGTGCTGATTAATAAGCATAAGCAAAATGTAAAACATTGAAACAACGTGCTTGACCTAAGTGCTTTAGGCAGTACAAATATTGTTACTCAGTTAAGCCGTGCTTATCAAGAAGCAAAGCAAAGCACAGGTATGTGTTGTCGCGCATAATTGACTGCATCAAGTTTTGTGGTGCATTTGAGCTTGCCTTAAGGGGACATGACGAGACTGAATCTTCTGAAAATCCTGGCGTCTTTTTAGGGCTAATTGATTTCATAAGCGATATTGACAGTGCTGTGAAGGAACACATGGACTCAAGCCAAATTTTCAAATGGACCTCCAAAACTATCCAGAACGAACTACTGGATTGTATGTAAGAAGTTTGTCGGGAAGTGATTACCGAGGAAATGAAAGAAGCTAACTTTGTAGCTGTTATGGCAAATGAAACCACAGACGTTTCTCACCAGTCTCAGCTTGTACTAGTATTTAGATACGAGAAAAATGGTTTACCGTATGAGAGATTTTGGGGATTTTTGAAACCAGAGGGACAAAACGCAGAGGCAATTTCTGAAAGCATATTAAAAGTGCTCAATGAATTATTCAGAGACAAACCTCATAAAATAATTGCCCAAACGTATGATGGAGCCTCGGTAATGAGTGGCGCAGTTGGCGGAGTGCAAGCAAAAGTCAAATCTCATTTTCCAAATGCATAGTATATTCACTGCTATGCACATCAGTTGAATTTAGCAATGGAACATGCAGCTTTGCAGAATAAGTTTGCCAGAATATTTTTTCTTAATCTCTCAGCTTTTCCTGCCTTTTCCTCAAGATCCCCACAGCGTTTAACCGCCCTAGAATCTGCAGTAGCCAGAAGAGTTCCTGGTGGTTCTGCAACTAAGTGGAATTTTAGATCCAGGACTGTTAGTGTAGTGTATGAAAATCAGGAAGAATTGCTGGAGTGGTATGTGATCGCATTATTGAGGAGGCTAGACGTCGTTTTCAGTCCTTGAGTCATCTCGATGCAGCTAAGTTGTTAAATTGTACATTTTTTGAAAGCTTTATAAATAAGTTTCCCGAGAGTGAAGTTCAAACTGCTGTGGACACATACAATGCTGAGCAAGAAAATGCTAAAGACGCAACTGAGCGTTCTGTATGCAAGGTCTGACTTTAGAAGCATTGATGGGGCTGTGCAGTTGTTGCAATATATACTTTCTAATAATTTGGAAGATTCATTTTCGGAAGTGACTACTTTGTTAAAGATTTTGATCACAACACCAATGACCACTGCTGAACCAGAAATATGCTTTTCGTGCTTTAAACGTTTAAAAACATTCTTGCGAAACACCATGTCACAAGATCGCCTTAATGCTCTGGCAATGCTGTCCATGGAAAAGAGCATCGCATCTAAGATGGAGGGATTAACACCAGAGTCATCGGTAAGTTCTGTAGTAGGAAGGAGCGCCGTATGGACTTCGTATTTCGCCACTAGGTAAGATAATATGTAAGCATGTGTACACATACGAATATACTGTAGCACACACATTATTTTGTTCACCAGCCGCCACTGGATTACAGTATTCGAGACCTTGTTCTCGGATGAAGGTTTCGATTCTCTAGAGTATTCGAATGCAGAGGATTCGATTCTTGAAAACATTCGACTCTGCCCATCACTCTGTCTGTTAAGCAATGTAACGCTATCTTTTGTTTAGAGCTAACAGCAACAAACTTCTCGGATACCTGAACATGACACTGTGGAAAATGGCCACGTGTGTTTATCAGAGTGAATTCTGAATTGAGCATAGGGAACGCAGTGTTAATCCGTTCTTTTTTTTTACTTTCTCTACACGTACTGTGTACATAGTGTATAGAGAAGGTATTGCATTCCACCCAAAAATTCGACACCGAGATTTCACCGGAAATACATGTTTTGGGTGCCCCTGAATCCCCCCAAAAAACATTTTTTACAAAAAGGTCAGTGTGTGTGTGTGTGTGTGTGTGTGTGTGTGTGTGTGTGTGTGTGGACAGCATAGCTAAAAAACGAAAAGACCGTTGAATACCAAACCTGGTATTTAAGTTTGGTCTCTTCCAAGGATGCGACGCGAAGATTTTAAAGAATATCCCCCACCCCCAACTACCCTTTACCTGATCCAGCGGAACACGCTTATAATAATAAAATGCAGGTCAAAATAAACACATGCACTGCTTTCAGTTATTCAGCTTCATTTGATAGCTGAAAGGTTAATGCAGGTCATAATGTCAAGGGGAGACGTAACACGTAAATATCTGTTTACTTTCTGAGTAACCAAGTAGCACAGAGGAGAAGCGTACCAAAGTGTTTAAAACAAACCAGCGCCAGGGAAAAAGATTGAGTTTTACTCAAATAAATGTACTTATATTAGAGCGGATAACAGAATTACTGCTTCAAATAATGTTTACATACTGATTTACAGCGGCGTAGCGTGAAATAAAAAAATGGGAATGCTCCCTACTGCTGGAAATAAAAGCTGGAGGTGGGCAGTTGTAGATTTTATCGAATATTGCGCCTATAAATTAGGTTTGAGATTGACAATGAAAACGACAAATAACAATGTTAATATAAAAGTCATACTGAAAACATAACTCACCTAAACTGACTTATACACCAAACCCATCCGTCGGTTCTTTTTTGTTGCGAACGTGTCAATTACCTTGTCAATAAAGGCGGCATTAGAATATAGCTCTCCCAACAGTTGTTTTTCTACAGGTAAAATGCTTACGTTGCACAAACCGTGATTGGTCATTGAGTTTCTTAAGTATGTTTTAATTCTCGTGAGTGTACTCGTGGATCTCTCACTACTTGTTGCAGCAGGATATGTTACAAACAAAAGGCAATAGCTTAGTCACCTCCTCATACATCGGTCTAAGCCATTTATAACCAAATACTTGAGTACATTTTGTGGTGATAGATGCTTTTGATGATCTGCACAAATATTGAAGAGCTCATTTTCATGCTGGTCTGAATTAAAATAACCAGGATACTGCTGTATTAGTTTGGACATTTTCGTCTGAGGAAATTCTTTGTTCCATGATTTTTTTTTTCATTCAGTAATTCTACAAACTCCAGCTGTGGAATATCTTAAAATCTGGATTTATTTGAAGAACTTTGCAGTCAATGATTTCACATGTCAGCACTTTCAATCTAGCCTTTTGAGAGTCACTGAAACTTACATTTCTATTCAACTGGATACATTACTCTTCAATGAAAGCCTCGCATTCTTAGGTTTTGTATATTTGCAATGGCGAGTTGTATTTCAATATGGCAAACATTTATATTAACCAGTGACTGCAGAACACGTACTACATTTTATTCGCAAAGAAACACATTACCTCAACAGCGGTCCGGATAGAGAAACATGCCAGGGTACACGGCTGAAAGCAAGCGTATGCACGATAGGTGTGTGAGGGGTTTGCGGAAGGAAGAGGGGTAAGCAGGAGGAATGTCAGGGGTTTGCGGGGAGGTCCTGCCATATCACATACAGAGACTGAAACGCTGAGGTACGCTGCTGTTTTCAAGCGGAACGGATCGACTTTTAAATCTTGTTTGCTAGTTAAGCTTACTAAAGGTGCTCAACAGTATGATCTGCGAAAAAAATCGCTATTAAGTGATTGCATACTGTAATTGTTCTCCTTTAAAGCTGTTGGAAAACAAAATAAATATAAAACAATTAAACACACAAAAATAAGGGAACACTCGGCGTACTAGCGTCCCCTGAAGCGACGCCCCTGCTGATATATAACAAAACTATAGATCATCTGCATTCTGACTCTGCATTACACCGCAGACTTGCTATTAACGAGACACTCGTAATCTCAACTCTCTTGCTGCCAGCCATACGTTCAGCTCCTCGACTGGCTGCGAGAGGCGCGGTTAGCGAGAAACGAGCGAGACTTGCTATTAACGAGACACTCGTAATCTCAACTCTCTTGCTACCAGCCATACGTTCAGCTCCTCGACTGGCTGCGAGAGGCGCGGTTAGCGAGAAACGAGCGAGACTTGCTATTAACGAGACACTCGTAATCTCAACTCTCTTGCTGCCAGCCATACGTTCAGCTCCTCGACTGGCTCCGAGAGGCGCGGTTCGCGAGAAACGAGCGAGACTTGCTATTAACGAGACACTCGTAATCTCAACTCTCTTGCTGCCAGCCATACGTTCAGCTCCTCGACTGGCTGCGAGAGGCGCGGTTAGCGAGAAACGAGCGAGACTTGCTATTAACGAGACTCTCGTAATCTCAACTCTCTTGCTGCCAGCCATACGTTCAGCTCCTCGACTGGCTGCGAGAGGCGCGGTTAGCGAGAAACGAGCGAGACTTGCTATTAACGAGACACTCGTAATCTCAACTCTCTTGCTGCCAGCCATACGTTCAGCTCCTCGACTGGCTGCGAGAGGCGCGGTTAGCGAGAAACGAGCGAGACTAAAAGCTGTTTTGACCGGCTCTAACCCAGAAAGAGACTGACCATTTTCTAAAAATGCTCTTTGGATTTATGGGGGTTCAAAACGCGTATTTCCGGCGAAATTCCGGTATCAAATTCTCGGGTGGAATACATTACTTCTCTACCTATTATGTACATGCTAGAGAAAGTAATAATGGGCATTGGTTGCCCAACACGTTCATTTTTGTGTGCCTTGTGACGTCACTCTGAAACTAGTCTGTAGTGGTTATTGCTACGTGTGCATTATTAGAATTATAGTGACAAATAACGGGCTTTGCATTACGATTAGACGTGGCGAAGAATAATTAAAAACGACGTTTGTATGTTTCTCATAAAAATGAAATGAGCCTAGAGCTCGTAGCGAACTAACCTCACCTCTGAGGCAACATTACCTAAATGCAGTAAAAGTTAAGTTTTTGGACCAGCGATCAAATTATTCGCTGAACATATTTAAATGTACTAAAAATAGTGTTAGAGCGTTGAACTGGTGTTTGTCGGTCAAAGGTCTAATTTAGACGAAATAAATTAATATAGTTTCCGCTATTTTTACTTTCTCTACATACTGTGTACACAGTGTATAGAAAAGATGTGCATTCCACCCAAAAACTAGACACCGAGATTTTACCGGAAATACATGCTTTAGAGTCCCCTGTATCCAAAAAAATCGTCTAATAAAAAAACGTCCGTGTGTGTCTGAACACAACTCTACGAAAAGTCTGTAAAATACCAACCTTGAAGGGATGCGACGCGAAGCTTTTGAGAAAAATACCCCCTACCCAAACTACCCTTTACATGGGAAACATTTCAAAAATTTTGATTTTCTCAAAAACGGCTCAAACGATTTTGATTAAAATACCGTATATTAAAATTATTTACATGGCAAATAAAATGCATATCTTAAATTTTCTGGAAATAGCCGCTAAGGATCTCTTTATTCTTGACGAATTTTACTGAATACTGCGTAAATAGTAAACTGTAATAGACTTGCTACACAAAACATGTAGATCACGTTAAAACACACAATTTAGACACGTATACATAACATTGCAATTTGTAATTCGTGTTATGAGATTAGACTCTGTCCAACATCTAGGATGTGCGCGCACACACACACACACACACACACACATTCATTGCAATCTGTAATTCGTGTTATGAGATTAGACTCTGTCCAACATCTAGGATGTGCGCACACACACACACACACACACACACATAAATTGCAATCTGTAATTCGTGTTATGAGATTAGACTCTGTCCAACATCTAGGATGTGCACACACACACACATTCATTGCAATCTGTAATTCGTGTTATGAGATTAGACTCTGTCCAACATCTAGGATGTGCACACACACACACACACACATTCATTGCAATCTGTAATTCGTGTTATGAGATTAGACTCTGTCCAACATCTAGGATGTGCACACACACACACATTCATTGCAATCTGTAATTCGTGTTATGAGATTAGACTCTGTCCAACATCTAGGATGTGCACGCGTACACACACACACACACACACACACACACACACATACATTGCAATCTGTAATTCGTGTTATGAGATTAGACTCTGTCCAACATCTAGGATGTGCGCGCGCGCACACACACACACACACACACACACATACATTGCAATCTGTAATTCGTGTTATGAGATTAGACTCTGTCCAACATCTAGGATGTGCACACACACACATTGCAATCTGTAATTCGTGTTATGAGATTAGACTCTGTCCAACATCTAGGATGTGCACACACATTGCAATCTGTAATTCGTGTTATGAGATTAGACTCTGTCCAACATCTAGGATGTGCACACACACACACACACACACACATTGCAATCTGTAATTCGTGTTATGAGATTAGACTCTGTCCAACATCTAGGATGTGCGCGCGCACACACACACACACACACACACACACACACACACACACACATACATTGCAATCTGTAATTCGTGTTATGAGATTAGACTCTGTCCAACATCTAGGATGTGCACACACACACACACACACACACACACACATTGCAATCTGTAATTCGTGTTATGAGATTAGACTCTGTCCAACATCTAGGATGTGCACACACACACACACACACACACACACACACACACACACATTGCAATCTGTAATTCGTGTTATGAGATTAGACTCTGTCCAACATCTAGGATGTGCGCGCACACACACACACACACACATTGCAATCTGCAATTCGTGTTATGAGATTAGACTCTGTCCAACAT